>JAQIXA010002225.1:0-19029 GCA_034699045.1 Nanhermannia cf. coronata Gr-Ori-00579 | reverse complement strand
TACTTGATTTTAGACTCTTTTCAAGCAAATACATGTAGAATCAAGACCAAATCAAGTTTTTCAGAGCCTATATGTGAATAGATTTTTTATTTTTAGTATAGGAACCTAGTTTGTAAGAATTTCCGATAAAAAATGATCAAAGAATCCGACACATATTTCCTAAACATATACCCTTAAAACATAGCTTACCCTAAGGCCATAATTATTGAAAAATTGTAATCAAAAATCTCTAATATTATCTGTATCTTTCATACAATATAGATTTTGATATCCTGATGGTTTAATTAGACTAATTTGATAATACCTTGAACTTTGAAATTTTGAAAAGCCGACCAATATATGCCTTATATTATGCAAATTAGACATAGATTCTCAAAAAAATCCCATTGTTTACTTTATCTTTTAATTAGAAAAAGTTATTAATTTTTAAAGAATGGACCTTTACAATAAGTTAGGTATATATATAAGTTTAGGTATAATCTACATGATAGTGCGATTTTAGTCAGAAAATTTTAATAATCTACCTAGATTATATATCTACATAGTATAAGCTTTAGGGTTTTTGGATTGAAATTGAGAATCAGCTGCTTTTTTAGATAATAATTCAGAATCAGTGCCAATAATTTCTATAATAAATGTCTATAAAATTCTTTGTGTAAATGTATCTTATATTGCTAATTGCTCATGATTTCCTGTAAATTATAAAAATACTGCTGACTGCAGATGCCTTATAGGCTATAGTATTCTAGTACATAATAAGAAAAGTCTAGATTTATCTATGATTTTGTAAAAATAGGTCATTGGTTTAAGTTCAAAATCAAAATCAACCTGTGTGAAATGATAAGATATAAATGTAGCTAAATAACCCTTCCTAATTCTAATTGCTAAAACTTAAGTTCATGTGTTAATGCATAGGCTTTAATACTAGTACTAATGAATGTTAGAAAACCGTTTTGATTGTTATAAACTAATATTTAAGATATTTAAAATTATATAGTAAATGATAATGGGTTATAGTTATTACATTATGTGAGTAAAAATAATTACCTTTATGAACAATTTTAATTATTATTCGGATAAGGAATTCTTGCTCTGACTCTGAGGCATATCTACCTACTACTTTTCTTCAAACCTTTTAAAGCATTTGTATTTTTATAACAATTAAAATTATCGATTACTTACGCTCTTGGAGTAATATTACATAGTATAGGTTAGGTAAGGATAAGTTAAGAATGAATATTTTTATATGATTAAGATTAATGTCCGACTATGTATATTTTTAGCTCTTAAAGATGAATAAAGTGTTTATACCTATAAAAAGTATCTATACAATCGAATGATAATGATATTTTTTTACTTGCATTCTTTCGACCAAAGCAGTTCTTACTCTTACTAGGCATATCCGTATTATGATTATGATTATGCAAATATAATATCAATAACGGTTCATTTAAGATTTAAAGAAAGACTGACTTTGGCTTTTATTTTGATATACTGTTGGCTGGTATATCTTAACGCTTATCCTTATGTTAATACTTTAAAAATAAATCTCTCATTTGAACATTATATTCAACTTTTTTTTACACTCAATCAAATCAGAGATAGAAAAGAAAGAAGTAACAGTTTCGATTTTGTACTCATCTTTCATAAAGAATATAGCTAGATATCGAGATATTTTGATTAAGATCACATTACGTACTTACACTACAAACAATTTACTGATAGAAAAGCGATAATAGGGCTCATTATGTATTCTGTTCAACAGAATACATAATGAGCCCTGTTGGTATTAATACCTACTTTTAAAATTTTCCGAGCTCATTCTTAAGATTTTGCCTAACTTGATTATTGGAAAGGAAACCCATTGAACTTTGAATCGCTTAAGTATGCAATTGAACCTAAAAATTATCGATACCTCCTACTAAATTTTAAATGCTAAAAAAGGGATGGCAAAAAAGTGTCATGAAGTTTCAAGTTTACTTATTTTGGTTTTTTTAATTCATTTGCATTATTGGAACAGTTTACAGTTTATAAAAATAATTATCATTTTCCGAGTATTTAAAGCGATAAAGATAGCGATCTACTATATTTATAATCTAAGAATGAACGACATAGACACCTGTCACCTGAGGTGTACATAATATTAATTAAAATTAAAACCAATATACCTAATATAAAAATAGAATATTTTTCATATTTTTGAACACCATCGTAATTTTTTATCTGACTTATCTGAGACTTGACTTTCAATCAAGGATATCTTACTTTAGCTCCAACTCTTTCAACTTTTCTTCAAAGTCTTGCTTATATACTTCTCTCAGACTACAGCCGACTTCGATCACTTTGTTAAACAGCTCCTACAACAAAAATAAAGATAATTCTCAATCAATTCTCATCTAAACCTTAAGTTTAAGTTTTAAAAATCTAGATTATTATTTCATATTTTGACTCACCTCTGCACCTTGTTTATCTAAAATAAGTAGGTATACAAAATTAAATTAGGTACTAAACACATTTTTAAGTCCAGCTATCCTGTAAAATAATTACTCACCCAATATTCCAATAGCACTCACAGGTACTTTTTGTTTAATTGGTTTGCCAAGAATAAAGCGATTTCCAGCAAAAATTATTGGAACTTTTTTCTCTGATGCAGTTGATATTATGCGATTTAAAATATCGTCTAATCCACCTATTAAAATTAAACATTTTATTAGGTAAAGAAAATAATAATAGTTCGTAACTTGAAACAAACTGGAAATAATGAATTGGATTAGATAGGGTACCTTTAACATTATTCGGTTCAATATCAGGAGCTAGAATAATCATCTCAAGTTTGTTTAGATCAAGATAAGAAGAAACATCCTTCAAACCATTTACAAATCTCCTCTTTGTTCTGAATTTTATTGGATCTGTATGATAAAGTCTATCTTGAAATCGATGTAATTCTTTCATTAAACTGATTATATGACCAAAGAGTTCTTTACTTGTGTACATGTCACAATAAGTACGAAATTTTCTATTATGCATTGATTTCTTTACTTCATTGATAAGAATCAATTTTGATTCAGTTTCAGGCTCTAAGGGTGAGGATGCATCATCTTGTAATTGTTCTGAAATTGGTTCTTCACCATCTTCAATTTTAACTTGAACCAAACTATTAGTAACAATTTCAAATAGCTTTTTTATTTTCTCGTCTTCATTTTCAGGTTCAGGTTCAAGTTCAGGTGATGCAGATAGTGATAATGACTCAAGTTTGATTTGACATTTATCTACTGATAATACTTCAAGTTTTATTGGTAATTCTACTGGATTTTGATTATTTTGAGCAATTTGTTGTTGTTGTTCTTCATTGATCCACTTATCTATCACAAGCTTTTTATTTTTTATCTTTTTATTATTATTAAAGTTCTCCTTTTGATTTTGATGAATTGCTTCCAACTTTCTTAATGATCTTGAAATCAAAATGGCCCTTTTAAGTGGCGATGGTTTCTTTTTCTTTGCTACCTCCCTCATCTTTCCTCGATGAAAAACCTGAGGGCCCGAAGAATCTAAAATATTAGCTGGAGAAACCAAATCAAATTTACGTGTTAATTCTAGCTTTTTTGCAATTTGTTGTTTATGGAGTTTCCGATCTTTTGGAGTTTGTTCTTTAGGAATTTTATTAGAGGCTTTTTCCTTGCTTGCTTTGATAAGATCATCAATATTAATAACAATTGGTTTTTTCGTAATATTTTTTAGTTTCTTTTTTAAAGCACTTTTTGAGGATATTTCAGGCTCAGGTTTAATTATTTCATGAACAGTTGATGTTGGTGTTGAAGGCAAACAAACAGGTACTTTATTCTTATTTCCAATTGGTTCATTTTCATCTAAATCAGTATATTCATGATCAAGATCCAGACTTTTTACATTAGATTCAGGTCTTGATTCAGGTGAGGCAATACCAGAATCCTTTGTTGATGATGTTGATGATAAACTTGGAAAGTCTTTATTTAAATCCGGTGATTTTTTAGCCGTCCAAGGATATTGATTGTGCATTGCTTGTGTAAGATTTGATTTTGTTAATTTAGGTCCTTTATCACCTAACGATGGAAAATCTTTCAGCAAAGTTGATGATATGCTTCTTTGTTGACTTGTACTGCTACTAGCACCACTTGATTCTTTAATTCTTTGCAACATTTGAGGCGTAATCATATTAATGTGTGAATCCTTTGGTCCATAAATTAATCTGAGTTGTTCAGCCTCCCTTTTAGCAATTCTTTCAGGTTTTGGTAGTCTCTTTCTCCGAGCTCGCTTCTTAGGTTCATCTCCAATTCCACTAGCTTCTCCTTTATCTTGTAGTCCTGTTGAATTTCTTGTTCTCTCCATTATAAAGGTGTTTAAATTTCAAGTCCGACTTAAATTAGTAAAAAAACACACTCGTTCAATTATCAATTCCATAATTACTAAATTACTAGGTACTTAGGATTAGTGTTTCAGTTTTTATTTCAACTCTGAGAAACCCGATTTTGATTTAATTATACAAATAGTATAGTAAAATTAAGACCAATTATATCAATATCTAATCTAATATTCGTGTTTTTAAGAGCTGGATTCAATAAGACATTAAATTTTTGAAACTTTTAAAAAAATTAAATTAATGCATACCTTTTCAACTTGAAACTGAAATCCTGTAGGAATGCACAGTAGACTGCGACTTACGGTTATCAATTGTACATCTAAAATAATAATTAACTTAACTAAAAACAATTAAAATGTAAATAATATTTTAATTAAAAATATTTTTTGGAATTTATTTTTGTTTTTGTTGAGTTTTTTTTTGAGATTTCAAGATTTCAAAAATTCGACAAAGAGCAAAGCATAATATAGACAAAGCTAATAAAGCTTATTTTATTATGCAATGGCATTTTATTGAAAACGTCTATTTAATTCAGCTCAGAAAATTCCGATTTCAACCTCGAATTTACAACTAAAGGTATGTATAGTCAAAGTCAAGATCATATTTAGGTATTTCAGATAACTAATAAAAATCTTTTTATTCCGAGTTCAATTATCATTTATTATTCAAAAATCCAAAAATTATTTTTTTAAATTAATAAATGAGACCTACTAGGTAGTTAACAAATTACGCCTATATTTATTATACCTTTTCCTCATTCCTCTTGGATAATTTATCTTTTAAAATATTTATCATTATATTTAACCTCTCTCGGGTTAATTCTGATCCAAACAGGGTAATAATTTCCACAATGGGGGGTCCTTTCTAAAATTAAAATAATTAATAGAAATTAAATTATTAGATTTGGGCCTAGTAATAAGACCAAATTCGTTTTATTCAGCTCTGAAACACAAAATTTTGACCTCAATTTTACTTAAAAATAGACATCAAGATCAAAATAGGAGTTTACAGGCCTGAAAGTACCTCAATTCCACATAATACGAATCTTAATTCACGCATAAACTGATTAGATTTTAAATTATTTTCTTGAGTAAATGTTTTTAAGAATTGAGAAATGGTTTCTTTATCATCGGTTGATGGAATTTGATTCATGAAATTTTCAAATAAGTCAGTATCATATTTCAACTTTGATAATCTTTCAATATTTTCTTTTGATGTTGGAGATGACCATAAGTATGAAAATTCTGTGTTGTTAGCTAATTGGTTTAAAGTTGATATTCTCTCTTGAGATGACCAAAGTATTATTTTTTCAATATATTTATCTGAAACTCGACTAGAATCAAAATGAATATCTGGTTGATTAGAAAGTTTTTCTCGAAGTAATTTGACTAAATTAGGAAGTTGGTCAGTTTGGAGTTGTCTCTTTAGTTCAAGTTGATTCAGTTGTTCAAGCAAGTCCATGTCCAGTTTACCAGGATTTGTTCCTATTCTTGACAGTTCAAACTAAATAAAATAAATAAGTAAGGACTATTATAATAATTTTAAAATTTAATTATGTATTAGGTATTCATATTCATCTATTAATATTTTTTGACTTACTGATTCAGTTAGCTCTTCCAAAGAATATATTTTATCAACATTATGATCATGAAATCCTCCTCCAACTTTAGTAATAAAATTAACTAGGGCTAATGGATAATAGAATCTCTCCTTGAAACTTGCCATCGATATATCTCCTTGTCTTTTTGATAATTTAGTCCCGTCTTTATTTATAATTAATGGTAAATGAGCTAATTTTGGTGGTTCCCATTCAAAAGCCCTAAAACAAAAAAAAAATCGTTAATCATTAATCATTTGAAAAATCAAGGTTTTAGATAGATAGAATAGATAGAATTATTGGAAAGTATTTTGATTTTGATTACTTGTATAATTGTAAATGCTTAGGAGCAGAAGATAACCCTAGAAGAATAAAACAAAAGAAATTAGTCGACTTATTAGGCTCAAACAGCGATTATTTAGCGAATATTTATAATTGTGTATTTAACACTTACATTCATGGCCTCTTAAAATATGAGAAATCTCCATAAAATGATCATCAACAACATTAGCAAAGTGATAGGTTGGGAAACCATCTGATTTGATTAATATTGGATCGCCTTCAATTGTTTCCGGCGTTAAATTAAATGTAATGTCACCATAAACTAGATCTTTGAGCTTCATATTTTCAGGAATCATCTAAAAATTAAAAATTGCCTTATTAACTTATTCTTATTATGCTCGAAACTAAAATTGAAATAATAGAATAATCACCGATTACCTTAAAACGAATACAATAACTATTTCCTCCAGCTAATTTCTTCATTTTAACTTCTTCCCTTGACAAATGTCTACATTTATTATCATATTTAGGCGTTTCCCTTCTTCTTAGAGCATCTTTTCTTAATAAATCTAATCGGTTTTCTGAACAAAAACATTCATAAGCAAATCCTTTATCGACAAGCTTCCCAATATTTTGATGATACAGTTCCAGTCTCTGCGATTGAAAATATGGTCCAAAAGATGTGTTTGATTTAGAAGGACTTTCATCAGGAAGTAATCCAACCCATTTAAGATCATCCTAAAAAATATCAACAGTACATTACTCTTATGAGTCATGAGCCTTAAGATCTTTTATGAAATGTTTTTTTAGTTAAATACCTCCAATTTTTCAGCTGCTTTCGGAACAAGCCTCGTCTGATCAGTATCTTCAATTCTTAAAATGAATGTTCCATTATGTTTTTTAGCAAATAGATAGTTAATAAGAGCTGTACGGAATCCACCAAGATGAAGAAATCCTGTCCATATAAAGGAAATGAAAAATTCATTAGGAAATTACCAAAATCAAAATCCAAGTAGGTATATGATTGTATATTCTTTATTCTCATCTCATGATTCAAATGCAGAGTATTGAGGGCCAAAATCAGGATTTTAAAAGCTTAATAATTGAAGGATCTACTCGATGTACATAATAATTAATAATTTTACCTGTAGGACTTGGTGCAAAACGGCAGCGAACAGCTGAAGCCATAAAAATCAGTTAAATTGTCCTTATAAACTTGGTATCCCAGCAGATCCAGAATTTTTAGAACACAGAAATTACAATGGACCAAATGCAAGGATCCAGGTCCAGTCGCCAAGTGTCCTAGGTCATGATACCAATGTCAATTACCTGCCTAGTTAGTTCAAGTCCCAAATCGAACCCTTTAAAAAGGAAAAAATTATTAAATTAAGTATCGATAATATCAAGTAGTACAGTGAATACAGTACATAATTACAATTACAAATTACATTCGATAAGATCTAGGTATTTCAGCTTCAGCTTTTTAAAAGTATTTACCTTGAGCACTTGTCGAACAAGGAGCTCCAATCCAAATCCAAATCTGGTTTTTCAAAGCTGAGCACTTGAGCTCTTGAGCAGAGCAGAACTGAAATTGAATATTTTTAACCTGTTACCGCCTAAAGTTTTGATTTTGATTTTGAACCTAGCTAAGCAATGATACTTTACTAGGTATATGAATTGTATTTGTATGAATGCATGTCTGTCAGAAAAAAAACCGAAAGAATTTCAAAAAGATAAACAAAGCAAAGAAAAGAAATCACATTTTTTTGATTAATTTAGTTATTTTTTAAAAAGTTAATTATTTTTGGTATGTATTTGATATTTGTTATTTGATGGTGTTGACCTGACATTTCTACAATCAAATACCTAAAAATTGATGATTCGTCGATGATAGGTCATAGTATACTATCAGGTAAGTCAATAAAATTTACAATTATTTACCTTACTTTGTCCAGGCCCAGGCTTGGTCTTATCATTTGTCTTGTCATGTCATGACCCTGATCTGACCTAATATAGTTGTTAAATTAAATGTTTAGATTAGGGTTATTACATCATAGGATAGGCTATTATTTTCGTAATTCTGTATTCTGTAATTGACAGTTTATTCTAAACTAAACTGGGTTCCTAAATCTTAATTCCTAGGCTTGATCTGATCTGTCATTTTTAGTCCGTTATTAATTTTGAGAATCTTTTTTACTACCTTATAATTCTGTCTTTTTTAGCTCTGAAAAACCATATTTTGGCTTGAATTTTTTATATAAATATAGGTAGGTAAATGTAAAATGTAAAATGAAAGCAAAATAGACACTCGGTACTGGTACTACTTGACAGAGATACTTAATTAACTTATTTTTGATGAGGAATCTGATCTGGAATGGTTTTTCTAAAAAAAATTTCAATAATATGATATGACTATGACTATGACAGAACAGAATATAAAAAAGTGTCCACCGTCAACCAGAAGTATCCTTCGTTTTGACATTTGCATTTGACCAGGTCAAAAGCTAAGGTCAAGTTGACCTTAGCTTTGGGGAATGTACCTAATGTACGTTCGTATTGCGTGTGTACTTTTTTAAATAAGCAATATTTTCTGCATGAAAATAAATATCTTTTTTATTTTAGATTTGAAGTGCATTCTTATTATAAAAGTTTGGATTTTGGGACAGACGGACCAGAGCAGAGCTGATCAGCAATCAAATCGTAAACGTAATCATCGTTAATCGAAATCGTCATTAAAAATAAGTGAAAAATGTCTTTACCAAAGGCAAAAACTCAATCAGATTTAGTTTCTTCGTCGAAACCATCCTCTATATCATCATCGTCAACAGCTTCAGCTGCATCTTCAAGTACAGCTACAACTTCATCTAGTAATGATAAAGAGAACAAAAAAAATAATCCAAATGCAATGTCAATGTAAGTTGGTTCTATCTAACTCTAAACTACAAATTAAAACATGATTACATTACACTTTACAGCTACCTAAATTTTTTTTGTTTTATAAAAGGAAATGGACATTGGAAGATTTTGACATTGGTCGACCATTAGGTAAAGGAAAATTTGGAAATGTGTACTTGGCTCGTGAGAAAAAGTCCAAATTCATTGTTGCCTTAAAAGTCCTCTTTAAGAAAGAACTTATGTCGGCTAATGTTGAACATCAGCTTCGGAGAGAAATTGAGATTCAAGTAAGTGTACAGTGTACTTGTACCATACCAGTACCAGCTACATGCTATATTTTAATCAATGGACAAGACAAGATATAATTTTTGAATATTTATTTTGTAGTCTCATCTTAGACATCCAAATATTTTACGTATGTTTGGATATTTCCATGATGCCAGCCGTGTTTATTTAATTTTAGAATATGCACCAGGAGGTAAGATTAATTTTTGTTGTAGTATTATTTTTAGTTTTTAAGGCAAACGTCTAAAAACTTTTATAAAATCTTTTAGGAGAAATCTATAAAATTCTTCAATCAGAGCCAAATAAACGATTTGATGAGAAAAGGACTGCCAAATATATTTCTGGTAAGTGACAATATAACATACCAAGAAAAGTACGAGTCTGTAGTCTATAGCCTACCTAAAGCTTACTTACGATTAGTAATTGTTATTTTCAAAATGATAACGAAGGTTATAATTTGTTGATAGTTGATACCTACACCTACACCTACTTTTATTTTTATTATTCAATTTTGAATTTTCAGACCTTGCAGATGCATTAGTCTACTGCCATTCAAGAAAAGTCCTTCATCGCGATATAAAACCTGAAAACTTATTATTGGGAGCCAAAGGCGAATTAAAAATTGGTTCGTTGAATAGTGATTTTAATAATTTTATTTTACCTTATTTATTATTTATTTTATATTAGCTGATTTTGGTTGGTCAGTTCATGCTCCTTCATCAATGTAAGAAAAGAAACCATATTTTTTTATTAATAGTTATACTTGTAACTTCTATGTAAATGCTTGTATGTAAAAGTATTACCTAGAGTAAAAAATTAAGCTATTTTCAAATTATTAGGAGACAAACTGTTTGTGGGACCTTGGATTATTTACCACCCGAAATGGTCGAAGGAAAGAGTCATGATCAAAATGCAGATATTTGGAGTTTAGGAATTTTAATGTATGAATTCTTAGTTGGCAAACCTCCATTTGAAACACCATCATTTAATGCAACTTATGATCAAATTACGAAATGTAATTACTCTGTTCCATCATACTTAAGTCCAGATGCTTGTGATCTCATTTCAAAGGTAAATTTCATAAAAATGCTCTCTCGATATTTTTTACACATAGCTGCCCATATATGTACATGTAATATTACAGATAATAATATGTATCTAATTTCTAATGTGTTGTAATATAATTTTTAAGATCCTGAAAAAAAATCCTCAAGAAAGACTACCACTTCAGCAAGTAATTAAACATCCATGGATCTTAAAGAACAAATCTGGTAATTAACCATTGTTCATTTTAAAGCGAAATATAAAACTAAAACGGCGAAAACAATACAAAGTTATTTAAAAAAATATTTCATTTTATCGTAATATTTGTAAATTATGTATCAAGATTCAAGAAATTATTTCATATTTAAATTTCATTTCATGTATTAGATATTTTTTAAAAAAGTATCTACTTTTTTAATCTTACCATTAAAGATAAATGAAAATTAAAAATTTAGCTATGGTTAAATTATTCAAAATTATGTACAAGGCCAGCCAGATGATTAAGATAAGAATTGTATGTTAAGTAATTATAAAATGTACATAATTTTAGGTTAATTATTAATTATTTAATGTTTTATTAAGTAAAATGTGTATTATGCAATAATATTCTTTTATATTGGTTAGGTTAAGTGATACCTAATGATTTATACACCTTTTTTTAATTTTTACATTGTGTAACGTTAAATAAATTATAATTATTATGCTTAAGACTTAATTTTTTTTAAATTTAACTTTTTAATTCTCCAATTATTAATATTACAAAAAACAAACTACCTATACGCTTAATATTTTTTACTTTTCTAATACATTACAATACAATCTTGCATTTAGCAATTATCAAGCAACTACATATCTACTTCAAATGGTAATTTTGTATTTAATTGAACTTTAAGTTTAGGTTTATTAATCGTAAATGACAAATAATAATTATAATGTTTTATCCAATTCGGTTCAACTTGTAAAGTAAAAGAATGCAAAATAAATTTAAAAAAAAGAGTTGGCTCATTCTGAAGTTCTAAATTTTTTATCTAATGTACCTTTAGCAGTCGAGTCTCCTAATCTGCATTATTAATATTAGGTAGGTAAAGATTAGGTACCCTATTTATCTTAAAATTCATAAAAATTAAGATAGGATTAGGTTTGCAATAATATAGATAGGTAATAAAAATAAAGGTTTATAATTTTAGTTAATTTATTCAAAATTCGAATTAGAAAAACATTTACAAAAAAAGTAGGTGGTACATATTAATCAATTAATTTAAGGATTAACAAGTAGGTATAATATATAAAGTAGCCACCTATCACCTACCTACTTATTTAAGATTCTAAATCTAAAGATTTTTATACCTAAAGATAAGTAGGTATAAAATTGTAGTAGTATATTTTGTCGTATTTTTAGAACAAATGCTTGAATGTAAAATGCCCTTGACGAATCAATTAATTTAGCTTTGAAAATTCAATTTCATGGTCTTAATTTAACAACTTATTTATAAATGGATATTAAATTAAGAGAAAAATCGGATTTTTTAGAGCTCTGATAAATGCATAAACAAATACATTGGGTTACATAAATATTTTAAATTAAAACTAATATTATGATAAACTCTAAAAACTTACAACACTATTATTAATACACAAGTAAGTACTTATGTAATTTATATCGAATAATTACCTAGATGTGATGAATAAGTAGGTGAATAAGATATCAGATAAATAAGTATAATTTCAAAAAGATGTATTTTAAGATAACTTTCTAATAAATTCATTTGACCAGCAGCTTTCAAGTTTAGTAAAATTATAAAAAACTACACTTTTAAAATTAATCAAAATGCAAGAATTTACAACATTACCTAACCGAATTTAAACAAATTACTTTACTAGGTAATACTAATTCTAAATGAATATTCTACAATTTAATAAAATACTAGGTATATAAAATTCATTCATGTCTTGTGAAAAGAATAATACATGTAATGAGAAAAAAATTCAGGGTTCGACATTAGGTCTAAATTAAAACTATCTTACTCTTTTCTAATTCATTAATAATCTAATAAATACAAAAAACTAGAAATTATTTTAAGAAATAAAAGTGACGAAAAAATGAAGTTCAGTTTCAGTTAAGGTTAAGATCAATAATTTCAAGTTTAGACCGTTTCATAGCTATAACGAATGCTGCGAGCCTGTACACAAAAAAATTAGGTAACATTAATTAACAATATCAACAAATATGATGCTGTTTTTGATGTGAATATTTTTTGTCTGTAAATGGAGTAGGGTATATAATTTAAATTACTTACCATGAAACAAGCAAAGACGACTCCGATCAATTCAATTACTCCGAGGACAATACCGACGGTGCCCAAATGTTCAATTGAGATATCAGACACAACTTTATCAATGCATCCCTATTAATTTAGAAAAAAATGTTGATTAAAATTGCTTTAAAATATGTAATTTTCATGAAATTATATTTTAATATGAATTGAACTGAATGATAAATAAAAACTTACAATCGTATTAACATATTTCCCATCAATGGTTGGATTAAATGTAAGATTTGGGAGTTTCATTGTGCATTCAGTGAAATCTGGACCATCATGAGCAATACAACAAGAATCAGGGACTTTGGTGTTGTTCAATTTTACTTTTTCCCAATCAGTATAATTTCGAATTCCACAGCAATCGAGATTGTGTTGCCTTTAAAAACAAAACAAAAATATTGTTAAATTTTATATTGTTGGTACTTGCAATAAAAAGCAGTATAACGCATAGCATAATGATAAGGAAAAGGAAACAATAATAAAAGTCTATTCAATTTCTAAAAACCAGATTTTGACCTCCATTCTTCTTTCCATTTATACGTAAATGAATTGAATATGGATTGAGATCGAAATTGAGACATGAATCAAATGAGTAGATTTTAGATAGACTATTATTTTATTAGGAAATATATAAAAATATAATTGCATAAGAGTCAACTCTTTTAACTTACATGAAATTCCAG
Source organism: Nanhermannia cf. coronata Gr-Ori-00579 (assembly GCA_034699045.1). Taxonomy (NCBI): domain Eukaryota; kingdom Metazoa; phylum Arthropoda; class Arachnida; order Sarcoptiformes; family Nanhermanniidae; genus Nanhermannia; species Nanhermannia cf. coronata Gr-Ori-00579. The sequence continues at coordinate 5,526 of JAQIXA010002225.1, read as the reverse complement.
GATTTCTGGATATCCTTATTTGTTTCATATTCCCCAATAGTTCGATTCATTCCTTTCTCGAATAAGCTTACAACTCCATCATGCATTGTATAAGCAGCAATTGCGGCTCCAAGTTGCAAGATCAAGACCAAGCCAACAACAACAGAATACTATGCATTATAGAATGAAATCATTAGTTTTAATTAAATGTTAAGCTCAAGATATATATTATATTAAATTATTTACCGTAACCATCAAACAATGATTTTCACGAACAGCTCCTAAAATATTACATACAATAAAGCACATTGTCAATTTAATTGAATATAATTTAAAAAATAAATATTCATTATTTTCAGCTTCTATTCTCACCGAAACATCCAAGAAAAGCAATAAAGAACATAACGACTCCAGCAACGATGAATATATTAGCTGGAGCTGAAATATCCTAATAAAATATAAAAATGAGAACAATTAATAAATTAGGTCATTATAAAAATTACATACTTCTGGAGGAATGATGTCATGATAATTTGTATATCCAGACTTTGCAAGTGCTCCGACGGTGATTAATAGTATCCCAAAAATCTATTAAAAACAAAGAGAAAGAGAATTTTTGAAAATTGTTTCATTTCATCGATTTTTCACTAAATAATTCAAATAGTTATTTGCATTGCATTACTCATTCCTACTCTAATATTTCCATTATGTACCTACTCTTTGACTTTGCATATAAATAACAAGAGTTCACAAGAGGTTAAACTGAGTTTAACAAAGATATTTATCATCAGTATCGACTGCTTTGCACTTTGCATTATACAATTACGATAAAACGGATAATGATTGCTCTTTTCCTTCTCTTGAATCTAGGTACCTATACCTAATTCCTAATATTATATAGATTTAGTACATACCTACATATAAAAGCAAACTAGGTACATAAGTACTGACATATTATCTGAAATCTGACTATGTATCTGACTGAGCTGAGCTCTACTAATAAAAGTCATATAGTAAAATACAAGTAAGTGGTAGTGGTAGGTCGTATTAAAATATAAGAATAACGATCAAAAATAAAAACGTCCTATTCCTATTATATTATAAACTATCCAAATTGAAATTGAAGTAGGTGTTCTCAGGACATAAAGGACATAAAGTTAATAGCCTAATGTTAATTTTATTTTAAAATGACAATCCATGACATTCATGTCTATGACTGACTCATCATCGATTAAAAATTAAAATTACCTACCTATATTTACAACTCTCTTCTCTTCTACCTAACCTAACTATTATTGATTTAATTAATATTTAATACAAGATAATCTATTTTATTTTATAACGAATAGGTACAATATATTAGATTAATGATGTTAAAATTTAAAGTTTGTATTTTCGAAATGAATTTTTGAGATATCGAAATCGAGAGCAATAATCATGATTAATGATCAAATAGTAAATAGTACAAAAAATAATCTAGATTATTAGGTAATAATAATATAATATTGATTTTGTTAGGCCAGTGCACAGTGTGTACTCATGGTCAGTTAATCTCGACATTAACATTCTATTCTAGTCAAGTCTCAAATTACTCAACATATTCTATTACTGCTCTGCTCTGGTCCGTAGTCCGCGGCCCTCAAGTGTCAAATGTTAAAAATTACCTAAGTAATGCATTATATTATACTTTATATCCTATCTTACTTTATACTAAAATAGTAAAAGAATTTAAAAAAATTAAATAATTATAGTTAGGTATGTTAAACATATTATTTATCAATGAATTCATATTAGGTATTTAAAAAATCTTATTCCTTATTATTATTATTCTCTCTCTCATATTATAAAATTAATATTTCATGTGTAAATATCCGGCCACTACACTGCAATGTCTTGTTCACACGTTTTTTTTAAGACCTTCACTATTTCTAATCTAATTAGGCATGTACAATTGAAATTAACTATCTTTGATGAAACTAATTGAATGGATGAACGATGTATTCAATGCGACGCAATGAGATAAAAAAGTGTGATAATTTATAAAATAGATTGATAATCATTTGCGCTAAACTAAATTAAAAATGACATGAAAATTGACTTACCACAAATGTCAGATTGAAGAGAAACAGAAGATATTTGATACATTTCATACCCCCTTGAACCATTTTGACGTAGATTTTATTAAGTCTAAAATAATAAAAAATAAAAATAATTAAGAATACTTTATCTAAATTAAGAGTACCTAATCTTAAAATTAGTCAATGTCATAAATCCAATGGACATTACATGACTCTAAATTCTAAGCTCTATTATTAGGCTTAGAATTTGCTCTTCAGTCCAGAGTCCAGTGTAAAATGATAATTATGAAGTGGAATTACAAAATTACAAAAAATACAAGTCAAAAACTTATAAAATGCGCTTTAGGTCATGTCATGTACCATACAAATTATTTAGCTAATTGAATAAATATAAAGGTTGTAATTAGCATTTTAACTTATTACAATAATGTAAATGAAATTAGAATAATATGTAGATACATTTACTTTTACAAGAATGACCTTCATTGACCTTATACAAATTGATTACCTTTTCGAATTTGACAAAAAATCAAAGTATACAGTAAAATGGCAAAATTGAGCTTAAAAAAGTGAAATCTTACCTTTAAAATATGATAATTATGCTGGAGCTGGTACTTTTAAGAAAGTGTACTGTTTTTTGTCGATTAAAAGTTAATTGTGATTATAGAATTAGTTAAAAGTTAAATGAACAAGACTGACTGTGCGTTCGATTCGATCGATCTTGTGACTTTTTTGTTTTTGATGATGATTTGATTAGGATTTTGGTTTTGGATGACTCATTCATTCGAAAAAAAAATACAATGCGCAATGCATGCATGCTTAGCTATATAATATATGGCTAGCTACTAGCTATGGCTATGCCCTATGCTAAATAAATGTAAATGCGTTACCCCAATAAATACTCAAGAGCAAAATGCAATTTGCAATGTGAAATAAAATAATAAATTTATTATGATAATTAATTACAATTACAAAATAAATAATGTTTTACAAAAAGGTAAATTAGTATAATGCTTAAAAATCAGTTATTGTTATAAAAGTAACTTTATCCTAATTAATAGATTTGGAACAGAATTTCCTATAAAGTAAATGTTTTGCAAAATAAGAAATATCTCTATCATTTCTCTGAAAAACGAAACATATATGCCTCATTAGTGCATTTCTTGTAGAAGTGCAGTGTGAAGGCAAAATCTGGGTTTTAAAAACTAAACTAAAGTTATGTAGGTACTTTTCTATATTATAAATGCTAATATAAAGTAAGGCATCATGGGCATGATCTTAAGTTTAAGGTATTATTATTGTTTCATAAAAAAATATTTTAAATTAGGTATTACTATTAACTATCTACATATTTATAAAAGTTTTGGCTGTCTACGAAGTGCTGTAATATCTAAAATCCTCTCATCATCCGACTCTTCTCCATTACTATTATTATTATTAATATTATTATGAGCATTTCCTCCAAGAATGGGACTATTACGTTGCTTATTCGGTGGTTTCTGTTGTTGTTGTTGTTGATGAGGATTAAAATATTGATGTTCATTATTGGGACTTTGAGGGTATGCTTTGTTATTTGTTAAATGATCCACTTTTTCAGAAAAATGATTATTGTCATTTTCATCCTCTTGTTCATCCTGAGCTCTTAATCTTGATGATGATGACGATGATGATGGACTGGAACCATTTCTTTGATAAGTTTCCTCGTCAAGTAAACCATACCTTTGTAAATATTTTTTTGTAGCAAAAGATAAATAATTTGGTGACATCCCGTAAACAGTTTTGTCTGATGACGGTGTAAAAGTAGATGGGTTATTTAAATTCTTATTAACATGAACTTGCTTCTCATTTTCGGTCTTTCCAACAGTTTCTGTAATAAAAAATCATTTAAAAGAATTAGATCTTATACTTGTATTGTAATATATAGCTAGTCTCAATTCTGTATAATAATAATTATAATAGGTAAGTCTTTATAGAAATGAAATATCGTGAACTCTTTTATAAACCCAATTAAGGCCTCAATTCTATACCGGTATTACTAATGTATTACCTTGTAAAATTGAGACTCTAATCGGGTTTTTCATATCTGAATCTAATAAATATCCTTTAATTTTATTACTTCTATTATCAGACTGAATTCTCTGCATTCCAATTCCACAAAAATTATTTTTCTTATAAGTGGGTTCTAATTCTAATGAAGCTCTTCTTATTACTTCACCACTTCCACTTCCTTTTGCCGAAGGATAAATATGTAATGGTTCATCAATTGGTGAAATCATATCAACAGTTTGAACATCTCTATCATAAGTTAAGGGTTTCGAAGTCAAGTCAGCTTTTGCAAGATAATTTTCTTGAAAATCAGTCAACTTTTTAATTTGTGATTCCATCCTAAAAAGTACTTCATTTTGCTTTATAATAAGTCCTTGTAATATTTCAAAATCTTGTGCACTTCGACCACTATTATTGGAACAACAACAGCCATTCGTATGTCCGTTACTCTCTTCGTTGTATTCTTTTAACTTTGGTAATGAATTCTGCTTAATAATTTTATGCTGCTGTTGTTGTTGATGAGGATGATTCTGACGTGGATGATGTAGAGAATTAGAATTGGGTGTATTTTTCGAACTATTATTGCCAGAATTTGGAGTTGTTGTTGAAAAAAATTGTTGTTCGCCACAATTAGATAGAAATCCAACACTGGATGCTAATGAATTTTCAATTATTGTAACATCTGGGACTGTAGGCACTGGATTAACCTTTAAATAATAGAAATTAAGTAAAAATTTAAAAAATGATGTCTATATATAATTTATAAAAGATAGTAAATATCTACGAGAGTAATTTTATTGAGCAAACCATATCATAAGGATGAGGAACAGTTATCATCCGAGGTGGTGGTCTTGGTTCACAATCATCAGTCATAAAACTTGATATTTCATGTGTAAATATCCGTCCACCAAATGTTCTTTGCTGAAACATTGTCTATCTATGTCTATAAAAAATATTTAAAAAAAAGTCAAATTAAACAAGTAAAGGTAAGCAAAATTATGGGCTACAATTTACAATGAATGGGAAAAATTTTTAACGCCACGGTGAAGATTGGGAATTCCGAGATAGCCAATGGACTCAGTTTTTTATGCTAGTTCCGAATGTGAAATCATTTCTCCGGGCACTCGTCCCGTTCCCGAGATAATTGAGGTCAAAGGTCAAATATCGAAATCGAAATCTTAAAAAATTAATATCTCCGGTTCTATTTAAGCTAGGTACTAATCTAACACATCATTAGAAAGGTCTCAACGAGTACTACAAGATGGCCTAGGTCATTGACCCCAAAGGTCAAAGGTCAAGGGTCAAAAAATTAAAAATTGAAAACTTGAAATTTTTTTTAAAAATTAGGTAGATTCACACGAAAGGGGACTGAAAACCCAACATCAGTCGAATCTACAACCTCTAACCAGGTCGCGAAGCGACC
>JAQIXA010002224.1:0-19037 GCA_034699045.1 Nanhermannia cf. coronata Gr-Ori-00579 | reverse complement strand
AAAACCTGGAATTTCAAAAATAAATAATTTCAGGTTCCCTGAAATTCTCTCGTTTTTCCCTCAAAAAAATTGCCAGAACAGGTATGTAAATCTTTTGAATAGGCATTCAAAAGTAGGTCTTACAATTAGTAGGTTTTATGAGTATCTATACTAGTGTATCAAGATTTTCTAATTTTCATGAATAGGTTTTACTAGTACCTACTCATTTCTTCATGAAGTCCAGCGAACTTTGATTAAATTAAGAATATTTTATACTTAGGATTAGAATTAAAGATGAATAGAATATTTAGAGAAACATGAAAAAGGAAAGCTGATTTTTTTAATGAAGTCCTCTTTGATTGTCATTTATGGTTCTTTAATTCCATTGATTCTAATCTTTATATTGACATTATACTGATAAACCTTTAGATCTTATCTTTTACAATTTTAATACTATAATATCAATAAGTCCTATCTGCTAGTACAGGTTGGGCATTAGGTACCCAACTGCCAGATTCGGATATTACTACAATGAATGGAAATGAATTGAAAACTTTTTAATTAGAAAACTTTAAGAATGCATTCCTTTAAATATGTTGAAGTTTTTATTTCCTTCCAAAACTATTGTTCGCAAGTACTTATCGTTAGTACATGCATATTACTATTATTACTTTGCCCAAAGTTTAATAATAACCAATAGCCCTCAATTACAGCTTATATTTTTTTTGTAATTCTACTCATAATTATACAAGTCAAGAAATACTAAAGGTATATTTTTCATTAATACCTTGCATGATAAACTTAAAGAAATATATGACTGAACTTTATTAGTTAATTCTAGGGTTGTGAGTCAATCTCGAAAAAAGTCCTTCAAGAAGTCACTACCACTACCAGTACCAGTACCAAAACCTGATCCTGAACCAGCCCAACAACAAATTCCAAAAGAAATAGAAAATATTTCTGACCAAAGTTTACACGAACTGAAAGAGACTACAAGTACTAGTAAGACAATTCAGCCCATAATAAAATCCAAAAATCCAACTGGCAATATTATTAGTAGTAATACTAACTTGGGAAAAAGACCAGAGCAGGGAAACGAAGAATTTAATTTTAGTTCTAGTCAACATTATCGGTGTGTACATGATTTGAATTCCAATCAAAAAGACGGATCACAATTTGAATAACTTTTCTAATTTTTCTAATATTTTTGTTTTACTTTTAAAAATACATTCTAACACACAGTATATAATAATAATAGTACCCTACCTATAAATATTATAACATGTCATTATTAATAAACGTACCTGTACCTGAACTTTATTTACTTACCTGCTTCTAACGTACCTACTTTACTACTGTATGAAAATCCCTATTTTTATTTAGATTTACTACAATGCTCAATGTAATAGTAATAAGCGAATTAGATTTTTAAAGTAAGTCAAATTGACTGATAGGAATTTGTATATGAAATTAAATTAAAATTTTAAGATTATTTTTTGTCAAATAAATATAAAATTGTATTTTAGTATTTAAGTATTTGGATTAAAGGGTAGTAATAAATAATATGATAAGTACAGATATATTGCTAATTGAAAGTATGAATTTTTAGAGCTCTACTTTATTCAATCCATCTCGTTCCTCGTCAGTCAGCCATATAGATGAATGCTTGTCAATAAATTTCTACATTTGAAAAAAATAAAATACCTAGATGAGAATTAATGGTTCATACTCGTATTAGGCTGAGTATGTGACATTTAGAAATATTAGAAAAAAACTATAGGTAATTGAACTGAAAAATGCTCATATACCTCTATACTATATTAAGTGCCCTACTATAGTACTACTGTAATGTAATGTATGTACTAGTAATATAACAGATAGTACCTTGACATCATTGTAGGATCTATCACCATCATATAGGGCCGGCTCGTGTTTTTTACTATTAGTTAGGAAAAAGATGGTAGGGTATCCCTTTATTTCGAATCCGGGTAATAGATCGTTCCCTACCCCATCCATTTTCGTGAAAAGTAATTTATCCGAAGCCATTCGTTTCGCTAGACTTTTATAAGTTTTATCAAAGGTCTTGCAATATCCACACCTTTTGAGTGTATCAGAAAAATAATATTAGCTATTAGGTACCTACTTAGGTATAATAGTAGAGTTGAATTGTTGAATAGAAATCCATAAATATCAATGAATATCATTTATGACATTTAACGTTCAACTTACCAGGGAGCACCTAAAATATAATTTAATTTAAAAATTAGTAGGTTCCTACATACTTTGAAAATGTAATTTTAGTAAGTGAATTTTGAATTGAGATCTAAAGGATCCAGATCAGATTGCAATCAATCAATTATCAATATGATATGAAAGTGAAAGTATTTTTGGGGATATGAGTAAGTTTTGTAGATTTTTGAAAAAAGTACCTATGTAAAGCACCACATCTCTTTTTTCTTTGGATTTGAGTACAACACTCTCGAAATTATCCGCTACTATCACCTGAACCTGATTATATGAATAAATTTACATTTAGGTATCCATAAGTAGGATATTTTAATTTTTCAATTTTGCGAAAAATTACTAGGCCATCGTGTTTTGCAGGAACGGGAAGCGATTTCCAAACAGGTTGCAATTTGTCTATAAAATTGAATATATTTTTTAAATATATTTACATTTTTATTGAATACCAATAGACTTTAGACTACAATTACAATACTGACCATCATTTGCGAGATTTACAAATGTTCTCAAGTCACTACCATCGAAATCATCCACTGGTTCCATTCGATATTTCAATCGATTATGATCATACCACACGACATTCACATCAGTTCCTGAATCAATCTTGATTAATCATCTTTACCTATGTATTTTTAATTATATTTTAGGTCTATTTACCTGAATCGTCCAGTTTAACTGCAGCTAATTCATCCTGAAAATCATCTTCATTGGCCACAGCAAATCTGAAAGCATGCAACATTCCTTTTGGATGTATTTATTTTCCTAATTAAAGCTTTTTGAATAGGCTTACGTGAGATATTTGAAATCTTTTGCTACTTCGACTACTTTTGATCGAATTATTTCACTTGCCTATTTGATAACAAGTGCAAAGGTTAGAAATTGGTATAGATAGGATGTATTGGTTTACTTACTATTTCAAAATGTCACAAAATAGGTAAGTAAAAGCAATTTATTAATGTAGCTTACTTTTTGATATTGATGTTCGAAATTTGCATCGTAGTACACGACGATCAAAGGACGACTGGAATAAAATAATCCTCTGTTTTCCTTTGTTCTTTGGCCAACTAAAGGTCGATAATTGGCCCTAATAAAATCTGCTATGTCATCACCTGTTTTACTTGACTAAATATTACAAAGATTACAAATTAATCCATAAAATACAAGTTTTGAATATTTAGTTTAGAATTGCTCCAATTACAAATAAAATACTTACATCGGAAAAAACCTCTTGAGAATTTTCATAGTCTGAAATAAAAACTGGGGCTTTTTTAACAATTACAGCCTCCCCGTTCACTTTAAGATATTCTCCAGCATTGGCTGAAAAAGTGTGCAAAAATTTTATGGGCTCTCCACGTAAGTAGTTAGCAGTAGCGAAATATTCTTGAAAAAATTTTGATTGTTCGTTTTTAAATACCCCGATAACTGTTGGAATATATCTAACAATAAGTAGAAAAATTAACCCTTAAATAAAAGTTTGTACTTATTTACATTTGCCTTACCTTTCAATACGATTTTCAATCTCTTTCCGAGATTTGCATTCCGTTGTCGGACTTTTTAGTTGGTCTCTCATATAAGCTACGATTCCTTTCTCGTCCCTGGTTCCCTTGTATTCAAAGGCTCGACCATGTCTGTACAACATTAAAGTTGGCCTAAAAAGTAATTTTTAGCATTTTTGAGCATATTCATACACAACACTCAACACAAATCATATATTTTTATTTTAATCTGTGCATACCACCCCTTAATTTTGTACTCATCAGCTATATCCTTATTGGTCACACCATCAATTTGAGCCAGAGGAATTCCATATTCCTTTAATATGAAATTGTTAAGTTAAGATATGATAAGTTAAGACAAATGAGAAAAAAAGGATAATTTTTAAAATGTAAATAAAGTTAAATAAAATAAAATGGAGATTTTTAATAAATCAATCAACTGACCTTTAATGTCTTGGCTGCATTGATATACTCTGGTTTCATCTATTCTCAAATATTTAAAAATTCTATAAGAACCTGTACAACTATTGACTATTGATACTCGTACCTATTTATTAAACTCTATTTAATAAGAATAAATCTTAAGATTTTTTTTAGAAAAAATATAAAACCTGTATGCAATGCTGGCAATAATCTGCATAGAAAAAAACCAGAACTAAAGGTTTGGATTCCAAAAATTCGACAAAATTTTCATTATCAAGGTCGATAACAGAAGTTGGCGGTGGTTTCCACTCAGGGTCTGTTCGTGCTAGTAAATAGTTAACGATGGCATTCCCAGTCCTTTCTCCACTATATTCTTCCTGCTTAATTCCTTTTCGGAACAGTATGATTGTTGGAAAACCTGTTATCATTTGTTCCTTGGCCAAATCAGTCTCAACTGTTGCATCCACTAATTAAATTAAATTAGAGTAAAGTTAATTAACTAAAAGATATAATTAGTAAACTTTTTTTAAACCTTTGGCCAAAGTGAGATTTTTTGATTTGAGTTCTTGAGCTGCTTTGGAATATTCGGGAATTAGCAATTTGCAATGAGTGCACCTGTAAGATTTTTCATAAAAATAAATCAGCTATATTTACCTTGATATACTCTGTACATATATTTCTCAAGTTAAGATTATTTTTTGTACCATGGGGCATAAAATTCAACCAAAATATACTCTTTATTATGAACAGCGTGATTAAAATTCTCTCGGGTGAGAATCACTACATCATCTTCCTCTTTGACTACGTAATTTCCATCGATATTATCCAATACTTTAACATCTAGTAAGAAATTCAAATATTTTAAAACTGTTTAAGTAGGGGTAGGGTACATAAATATAAACTTTTTGTAGTATTTTTACCCCCATCATTGACAACGGATCCAACCCAATTTGAATCAGAACAAGTAAATGGGATAAAAAGAAATATAAATATAAATAAAGGGCAAAATTTTGTAAACTGCATTATTTAAATATGAACATGAATATTCAAGTTCCAGATAAATACTTTACACTATTGAATATAAAATAATATTTGCATTTACATATACTCAGATACAGATATGATATGAAAAAGCAATTTGCTTATTTTTTCTCAGACTTTTTTGCAGAATTTTAAATTTACGTTTAAAACTAATGTCAAACTTAAATTTCCAACGTGTCAAAATTATTTAAACAGGTAAAGATTTGAAATTAGTTGCCACTTTTCAATCTTAAAACACCTGTAATTTGTAATATCATATATAAGTTCTAATACATATCTATCTACCTATGTAGATACATACAGACAGTATGTCGTACTTGTACAAAAAGAATAAATTGCTTGAGGCATTCTTCTAGAGTAATATAGAAAGAGGATTCTTGCCTATGCTGTTCATATAAATACTCATAGCCGATACGCTGATACCTAAGCTTATTAGTCTATTAACTTTAGTCATAAAAAGTATAATTAACTAATTAAGCATAAATCTAATAAAATGTAAAAATTTAAATAGGTAAAACTTTATTTTCTAATAAATGTATCTATTTATTAGAGTGTAAGTAATAAAAGTATTTAGTATAGGTAGGTACATTATTGGTAGAGCACCCCAATTGTTTGTAATTGTCACAAATTAAGTGAGATTAGATTTCGAATTTTTTAAGTGAATAATAATAGATAATATTTTCTTAATATTTTCTTTTCAATTTAAAAAAATTTAAATTGTCGATCTTAGGAATGCATAATGATAATTTTGAAACTAGCCAAACATATAATCAGCAAGCAAAGCCCCAGTTTTTATTTCAGACTATGAAAATTCTCAAGAGGTTTTTTCCGATGTAATAGGTAGTACTAGTACAGTATATTGCTAGAATTGTACTTAAGTACTTGTGTATTTGTAATTGTGCATAAAATTTAGGAAAAAAATCATCTTTTAACAATTTCAATCTCAAAATGCTCAATTTTTTTAGATTTCAAATGGGATAATTTCCTAATATATAAAAATTTCATTCAAGTTTTTCCCTAACACAAAATAATTAAACAATTTTTAAAAACACATGAATCTTTTTAGTTGTGAAAAAATCCTAGTATGTATAGTATAATCTTAAATCAATTTATTTTTTTCTAAAATCTTTAATAATCTCTATTAAATTCGCGAATTTCGCGAGTGAGAAAAATTATAAATAGAGAAGAAATGCTAAAAATATGTTCATATTCTTGAATAATTTCGTAAAATCTAAATCTAATCTTTGACTTTTTTTACAAGTTTCTAGTGAGCAAAAATAAGTACCACTACCCTACCTATATATACTGATATAACTGGTATACTGATTAAGTAAATATAAGTAAAGTAAAGGTATTAGAAAATGCATTAGTTAGGTAATTTTAATAATAATAATTGCTTATTTATAAAGTAAGTAGTGTTTTAGTTAAGTAAGTACCCTACCTATTATAATTCCAATAATAGTACCCTACCTTAACCTAGATATTATCTAGGTTAAGGTACCATTAACTAAGCTAGTAAGCTAGGGCACTATACAATACAATACAACATACAGTATAATATTTTAGGTTTAGATTTAGATGATTTTGTTAAAAAAGAAACGTTATATTTTATCGCGTTGCGTCTGCTGGCTCGGCTGTATGCAGCTAAGCTAGCTATAGCTGCCTGATAGTGATAGACCTCTAGGTATCGAAACTTTTTAGACCTACTAAGCTTACCTATTACATACTACATCATCTGCTATCTGCTAGTACTATACTAGTACTAGTATTAGTATAGTTAGTATATATTATGCAGTCTGTAAAATTGCAGTAAAAAGTGAAAAGGTAAAAAAGGTATGTACCTATAAATGTATCTTACAAATTTTAAGATTAATAAATCTAAAAAGCTACCTTAATTAAGTTAAATAAGATCCTAACAATTAACTAATCTCGATCAAGATCTCTTCACAACAATTAGTACTATAAATCTACAAAATTTGTGTTTGATTTGATGATCTCAAACTTTGACATCGATCGAGACCTTTTACATTTAAATAAAAGTTAAAATATTACAGTAAATATACCAAGAAAGAAAGGAATTCATCCAGTTAAAGTTAAATTAGAGTTTCGTTAACAAAAAACTAAAAAAGGTAATTTTAAAGTATTTTGTACAATGATCAAGCCAAATAGTTAAATATATTCTAATTCTCAATTATATAAGAAGAAAAAGAAATAGTTTTCAAAGCTCAAAGTTTTCAAAGGGCAATCAGCTGGTTATAAAAAAGGAAATCTGGCTAGAGTTAAATTATTGATTTTTGGTTTTTTTTCTTTTAACTCTTAGGTCGTGGATGCTGGAAAAATAATCACCAAATAATTTGTGGACAAATATGTGAAATTAATCTTGTTCAGCAGCAGCAGAAGCAGATAAATAGTACAAAAGGACAGGACAAAGAAATTGAGAATTAGAACAGCTGACTTACATATATTTGATTGAATTAGGTAACTAAATTAAAGCTATTTCCATTCACCACTTAACACACTGCACCTTTGACCTTTCCTAAGGTTCTTTCTATAAAAACCAGAAAAGCTAAAATTAAAAAAAAAAGATTTATAAGAAATTAGCATAAATATTGATTCTTATAATTTCCTACCCTTAAGTACTTAAATTTTAATTAATTTTTTTAAAATTATAGGTCGTATATGGGAGTATAGTCTTGCATTTGGTATTTACCTAAATTGATTTTGATAAGACATAGAAAATTCACCAGTGATAAACTCATCACATTTCTACGGAAGTGGACTCGGTAATTTAGATGCCAAAACTAAAAAAATATATTGATCAGTTAAGTTAAGTAATATAAAGGTGCCATAGCCTCTCATTACAATTTCTTGCATGCGGAATGTTTGAGAAATCAAAGAGAAGTAAGGTTGATAGCGGAGATATTTATAGAATCAGAGAATCGAATTGTAGTGGAATTATCCAAGATACTGAAAATGGTGGTGTATCAATAGAATCAGATAGTGGACGAAGGATTCAACATAGACCAAAAACTTTAAGCATCACTGTTGTATTTTTGGATAATAGTCAACACACTTTCATACTTGAGGTTAGTACTTTATATAAATCTCAATTTTATAGGTGCTAGAAAATTAAAAAAGTAATTATCCTAGAAATATTTTTTTAGCTACCTATCTATTTTTTATTTTTATAGAAATCAGCCAAAGGATCGATTTTATTGGACCTAGTTTTTCAACATTTAGAATTGGTAGAAAAAGATTATTTTGGTCTTCAATTTGATGAGCTGCTGCCACCACCTGAAGTTAATTATCCACTCAATAACCCTCATTTGGTAAATAAATCTATTTATATGATTTTGATTTTTATTAACTATAACCATATTTTAATATGTATTTCAATTTTACTTTTAAAATTATAATAGAGATGGATAGAATCATCAAAATTACTCAAAAAGCAACTACGTTTTACAAAACCTACACAAACATCAAATTCGAAAAAATATTCAATATATTCATCGACTGCTGCATCATCGACTGCTTCTGATTCAAATAGTTTTCAAGATAAATCAAAGAATAATCATATACCCTCCGCTATAGTTTATTTTAGAGTAAAATTTTTTATAGAAGACCCATCTCGGTTTAATGAAGAATACACTCGCTACCATATTTTTCTTCAAGGTAATTAATTAATATTTATTTTTCGAGTAAAATAAAATAATCTAATTAAATATCTTATCCTTTTTTTAAAGTACGTAAAGATATTAACGAAGGTACGAAATTTCGAATTTGCTTAATTTACATATTTTATTTCCGATCTTAATTTGCTCTTTACTCTTTTTGAAGGTCGGCTCTCTGTACAACCATCAACAGCTTGTTTACTAGGTTCATATGCGGCTCAATCCGAGTTGGGTGATTATAATAATCAAGAACATGATATGTTTGGGGATTATCTGAAAAATATTTCTGAACTAACATCCTTACGGTTATGTGGTTCGTCTATGGAACAACTTACTGAGAAAACTTGCGAATTGCATAAATTACATCAGGGTCAATCGCGTATGTCTAAATTTGTATTTGTGATTTATTGCCTTTCCAATTTAATTTTTACAAACTTCTTTCCAATTTTATTATATACTAACTTGAATTCGTGTATAATTGAGCTAATATTTTTAAAATTTTAATTAGCTGCGGATTCTGAATTAAACTATTTGGATCATGCCAAGAAGCTAGAAGGTTATGGTGTCTGTTTCCACCGAGCTAAAGATAATAGTGGCAAAGAAATTAACATTGGTGTAGGTGCAAATGGAATCTCGGTTTACCATAATAATTTTAGGTAAAAAACAAACTATTTATTAAGCGAATCCAAGAGTTTGAATAGGTAATATAAATAATATTACAATTATTATTTATAATTATAATAATTTTAGGATGAACATATTTCCCTGGCCGAAAATCACAAAACTTGCATTTAAACGGAAAAATTTTTTCCTGCAATTAAAAAGAGAATTGGTAAGAAATACTTTTTTTTGCAATCAATCAATCAGTAGTAGTAGTCATTAATTTAACTGAATATATTTTTAATTATTAGATTTATTATAATATATATTAATTATAATAAATATATACCTGCCTATATTAATATATTTTAATATAAAACTTTTAAATATAGAGTGAAGATTACGATACTCTTTTGATTTTTGATACTGCATCTTATAAAAGCTGTAAATCGCTTTGGAAGTGTGGTAAGTCATCATTATGCTATCATCAATTTTTTTTAAATTTTAATATCTATAAGATATTTAAATATTAAAAATAATTAAAAAAATAAAATATTATAGGTGTTGAGGCTCATGGATTTTTTCGTTTATCAGAACCTCCACCACCTAATCGAAAACCAAATATTTTTCTTGGATCTTTTGGATCAAAATTTCGCTATTCTGGAAGAACTGAATACCAAACTAGAGAAACTTGTTCAACAAGAAACAACAGAGAAAAGAAAAACTTTTTTCGATCGCAAAGTAAAAAATTACAATTTTTTCGTCAAACAATTAGAGGATTAGTATCTGATAAAGAAAATCGAAAAAATACTCAAGATTCGGACGATGGCTGCTGTATTGATGAAAATATTAATAAAATTGAAATAAAAAATATAAGTGGAAATAGCATTTCGAGAGTTTATGATAATAAAGTTCAGTCGACTAAAATTGAACCCAAAAAAGCATGGGCTGATAACCATTCACCAACCAGGTATTTAATTAATATCTTATTCATTTTGCCTTCTATTTAGGTAATTTAAAAACTGTGATAAAATCTATAATTTTAGTAATGGAGGATTTGAGAAATGTAATCAATCAAGTATTATTAGGACTGTTGTTGCTACACATAACAGCATTTTTAATCTACCTGGAAAAATCCCATTTGCTGATGCTGACGATGAAAATTCAATATATTCTACAGTATACTTTATTATAATTATTCTATTATTTTACTCTTTAATATTTTATGTAGGTACCTACTAATCAAATGTTTATCAAATGTTTTTATAGGATGGAACACTTTCTATAATTTTAGAATCAGACATCAACGGAAAATTTGGATTCAATATAAAAGGTGAAAAATTTAATGATTTAATTAGTAAAATATTCAATCATGAATCTAGATGAAATAGGCACATTAAAATGTTTCATTTTATTTACTCATAAAAAGGAGGAAGTGGAAGTTCAGGTAAGCCAATAATAATACTTTGAAATTTACTTTTAGAAAACAATGCCTTACCTACCTATTTAATTTATAAGATTTTAAATCTTGTCTAAAAGTTTATTTTAAATTCTTTAGTTTTGGTTTCTCGTGTTGCGCCAAAATCTCCAGCTGATCTTTGCTATCCTCGATTAAGTGAAGGCGACTTTCTTATTCAAATTAATGGTCAAGATACTGAAACAATGAGCCATAACGAAGTAGTATCTTTAATAAGAAATGCTGCTTTATCAAAAAATAAGGAACTTCATCTACGTGTTCGACAAAATATATATTCAGCGGAGGATTATGATAACGACGAGCCAGCATTCTCTTACGTTCCAGATATCCCTCTTTTGCAAAATAATAATATTTCATCTCATCAAGGAGTAGTACAAAATGCGTTAGTTTCGTCAATGGTAAGTAAAATTTAATTCTATAATACCTACTTTATTTGATGTTGAATTAAAAATTTTCTTATCTTTACTTTTACTCGACTATTATTGTAATGTATAGGTAATGTGTAATACTTAAATTGGGTACATTTTTCTTTTTCTAGTTATTATTGTCAGAAGCTATTGACTCAAATCAGATCTCATCACAATTTGAATTAGTTCGAAGAAATAATGGATCCAAATGTGACATTGCTAAATTGCCTGAAAATGTTTCAAAAAACAGATACCGAGATATTTTACCATATGATTCAACCCGAGTAATATTGAATAATAGTCCGGTATGTAGAATACTTTATAATACTCACTTCTGAAAATTAACTAAATGAGTATATAATTATTTTGGACATTTTCTCAACCCTTTATCTAGAATGGAGATTATATAAATGCCAATTTAATAGGTAATTAATTTTGACATGTAGCTATTAAGTATACTATTAAAATATACTTTTATTTCTTTAATAGAAATGGAAATTCCGAGCGGTAAATACCTTCAGTATGAATTATATAGTAAGAAAATTACTAACTTTATTTTTTATTTACAGGTATTATAAACAGATACATAGCTACCCAAGGTAAAAAATCAGTAATTGAAAAAATATTTTTGAAAATTTTGTAACTTTAATTATTGATTTTTACTTTCTAACTTAAAGGTCCTTTAGCTTCAACTACAATCGATTTCTGGATTATGGTAAGCACATTGTTAATTATGGGTTTTTTAAACTCTCGTAAACTCTCTCTCTTTTTAAATCTCTTTTAGGTATGGGAGTCTCAAAGCCCTTTAATTGTAATGTTAACGCCAATATATGAGAGGTATTTATTTTATATTTATTTTTTGATCACCATAAAATAATCTAATTAAATATCTGATTACTTTTTTTAGGGGTAGAATTAAATGCCATCAGTATTGGCCACAACAACTGAATTCATCTACTACATATCATACGATAAAGGTCATTTTAACAAAAGAGAAAGAGTTGCCACATTGGACTTATCGAGAATTTTTATTAAAGCATTCAGAGGTACCTATAAAAATTAAAATTTTAACACACAGGTTAGGTTTAACTTTTTGGTAATTAATAATTATCTTATATAAATATATTAGACTGACGAGGAACGAGTAGTTTGTCAATATCAATTCCTCGATTGGCCCGACCATGGCATAGCTGATATAGATACATTTATTAAGTTTATTGAAGAGGTAAATATTTTAATTTGTTAACATATTTATCAATGAGCCTTGTCTTATGGTGAAAAGATATTATAAATCTATAGAGAAGAGAAAATATAATTGATCGATAAAATAGATACCTACGATATACACTATACACTAATAATGAGAATTTAAAAATGAATCATATCTTATCTTATATGTATATTACCTACCTAGTTTTTATTTAATACCTACCTATGTATTTACAAAAATTTTATAGGTTAGAAAAGCAAAATCAGGATTCATTGAACCAATCATTATTCATTGTTCTGCTGGTATTGGTCGAACAGGTAAATGGTGATTTTATTATTATTAAGAATAATTTTAGTCAATTTAAAAAAAATTATTTATTTAATTTCAATTATTTATAACTAATATTATAACAGGTGTATTAATCCTAATGGAAACTGGACAATGTTTAATTGTAAGCTAATAATTAATGTGTAAATTGAAATACATATTTTTAATTTGATATATAAAATATTCTAATAATATTTCTCCATTTAGGAATGCAATAATCCTGTATACCCGTTAGATATTCTGACAAAAATTCGAGAGAAAAGATCTAATATGATTCAAACAAGCAGGTTAGTTTATAAAAATTTTACCTTAATACAATACATAGGGTACCTAATATTTTTAAAATTAACTTGAATTTTATTTGCTTATTAAATTAGTCAATACCGATTTGTTTGTGAGAGCATATTAAAAGTTTTCAACCAAGGAATAATTCGACCCTTACCAGAATTCAATTCAACTCAGCCAATTTCTACCACTACTAGAAATTCAAGTCTCTTAATTCCTTGGCTTCAAAATGAAAAAAATATGTTATGCACTTAACATTTTCACATATTTATCTATCAGTATCAGAAAGTATCTTAAATTTTTGATACTTTAATGTAGAATTTAGATTTAAGGTTAGGCCAAAATAGAAGTTTTAATTGTAATCGACCTGAAATTACCCAGTTTAAATGGGAAAAGAAGTATTCTGTTTTCAAATATGTACTAATTTTATTCTACTATAATTACTACCACTACCTATTAATTATTATTATTAATTAATTATTATTAATTATTTGACTAGAACATAATTTTTTTAACGTTTCAATTTTTAAATCCAATTAACAGCTACCTATGCCTAATTTTAAAAAAAAAGTATATTTTGTAGTACTATTTTAGTTGAGATTGTAGATGATAATTTACCAAAGTTTTTAAATGATCTAGTTCAAATTAATTTTAATAATCAAAGCCAGAAAAGTTATGTTGTGCTATAATTTAAAATATGAGCAGATAGCTAGCTGCTGACTGCTGTTCTTTAGTTTTGGTTGCGAAGAAAATATTTTATATTTTAATTTACTTTTGATTGTAAAGAGTACAGAAATATTGTAAAATTTAATTTTGTTTTTTATGTAGGTATTTTATGTATTTATATAGAGGTAAATAAATAATCTAATGATGTTATGTAGCGTACGTAGGTATCATTCAATATCAGTTATCATTTTAGATGATAGAAATCGTGATTGGCTTGTGTAAATTAATTTAAACTATAGTTATAATTTATAATAATTTATCTAAATTACCTACTTTCTACAATATGAATTATTTTCAGATTTAAATTCAAGAAAATGGTTGTTTTATAATTAACAATTAAATATGTACGAGTAAAAAATGCTATGCTTATATTCAGGATGTATTTAGTATTCCGTAAAAATACTAGAGTAGATAGTACTTAGGTAATCGTTATTTAAAAAGTGTATAGTTCAGTATTTTAAATTATTGAACTTGAACATAATCTAAAAATTAATTGAAAAATGTTTTAAGTATACCATTTTTTAAGTATACTTATTTTGTCTCTGTAGCTTGTTCGTTTCGTTTCGTGTATTTTACAAATATTCTTTATCGGTGATCTGATGATTATTTATGTATTCTATTTACCCTACCTATTTATTTTAATCTGTGATGCCTTTAATAAAAATATTACTGAAAGACATGAATAATACTTTTATAGTTCTTTAGCTAAGGTTAACACTAATACTAGGAGTAGTAAATATTTTTTCTTACAAAGTATTTGCTAAATTTTAATAAACCTAGTAAAGATTAGTGACTAAATTTATTAAAAATCCAACCTATTAGATCAAATTTAAATTCAACCTGTTAGTTGAATTTTTAACTAAATAAGTTCAAAATGTAGTTAGAAATAAAAATACTTGTATTATACTTTAGTTAAATTTTATAACTCTCTCAAGAATTTTGTGAATAGGAAGGAAGCACAAGCACTTTCTCTGATTGCTTTCACAGAATTATTTAATACAATGCCTAGGTACAATGCCAACAAAAGTGCATAACTAATAATCGTACTTTTTTTCTAAACCTAACTAAAGATTCTTAAGAGAAATATGCTGAATGCTGACTTATACATCATAAAATATAACGTTAATTTTTAAATATAAACTTTTATTTTATTTATTTGAAATTAAAGTAAAAAACATAGATTAAAGATTGCCTAAATCTTTAGTCTAAATTTAACAAGTTACAATGATTATGTGTCAATTTTTCTTATCTTTTGAGATTTTATTTCATCATCGTCAATTTCGTCATTGTCTTTATTATTTGTGTTCATACCTCTTTCTCTTTTGACTTTCGAGTCCGCCTTTGCTAAAGGAGTTAAAATTTCTTCACAATTATCTCTATACTCGACTTGTGAGTAAGAGTGAAAAAGTAGCGTTTCCATCCATTTTAACATTGACTTTTCTTCTTTTTCTGTTTGCACTACAACCGGGAAAATAAATTCTTCACAAAATTTTTGAACTTTCTCCTCTTCTTTCTCCCTGTTGGAATAGTAGTAAAAAAAAGGTAATTTTATTTTTATTATTACCTATTACATATATTTTGCTTTGTTCAATTTCATGAATTTTTTAAAGGGGTATTTCATTTCTTAAATAACATTTCTGAGAATGTTAATTAGCAGGTGAAAGTTACAGAATACCTAGTAAGGTTAATGAATAGTAAGGTAGAGGTAGACTATTTCGATAATAATATTTAAAACTAAAATTACTCTTTTGAGTAATTCGGTTTACACGAAAAAGTAAAATATCAGTATCAAATAAAAGTATCAAAGTAAAAAAAAAGTATCAAATAAAATCAAGTAGAAAATAAAAGTATCAAATCAGTATCGAATTATATTTGGGTGCTTTTAGTTTTAAGATTAGGGGAATTTACTGGGTGTATCCTTACCAGGTTAATGGCTCATGCATACCATCTTTTCCATATCTAAAAAAATAATTTATATTCCTGCTTTATTGTGTTAGATTAAAATAATCAACCAAATCAAAATTAAAATCAATATCATATTCTAAATAAAATTATATAATACACCTAATATTAAAAAGTATAAAAGGTAATTTTTATTGATTATTCCGAACCTTTCATTATAAATATCATAATGAACATATTCCAGCATTAATCCAAGTCCAGGAGCCTTTGGTATATCAATTCTTTTGTCTTTGAAAAAATTATTATTTAAATTATTATTCATAGTATTAGTAAATTTACTAAGTAAAGTATCCCTACTTTACTTGAGTCAATTGGTAAATACTTATTCTAACGTTTAAGATACAATTATTTACCTTTCCAAATATTTTCGACTGTATCCATACTTGCAAAACCACGCAATAAGGCAATTACTAAAATATAATTTTCAAAATTAATTATAGATTGGCCTTTGGCCAAAACTTACATATTGTAAGATGAGATAAAATTTATAAATTTACCTAATCCAACCATTTTCCTTATTTGATGTAACATAAAACTTTGCCCACGTACGCGTAAAATTAAAAATTCAAGTCCCTAGTAAAAAGTAAGGTAATAATTCTTATAAATTCTTATAATGCATTAAGAATATAATACTACTATAGTACGCTATTTAAATTAATGTCACTTAATTCACTTACTTCTTTAATGAAAGGTTCAGAGCATGTAAATTCTCTCATATTCCTATATGAGCTCGGATCATCTTTTGACATAATAAAAAACCAAATCAATTTTACCCAATCCCAATTTTTACCTTATATAGATACAAAAACTTTTGATGATTAATAAAAAATTTTTACTTGGCTTCTTTCCGCTTGTAAAATTGTGATATTTTTTACTTCCTCCGAGATAAATTTTTAAGGTTTCTCTAACTTTTTCAAGTACTTCTGAAGAGATTCTGTAATCTTCAGTTACCTTTTCTTCAAGTGGTGTAAAAGCAAAAGAAGGTAGCATATATGAGTACGTCCTGAAATTTTTTATAAATTGGCATAAAAATAATAATATTTGTTAATAGTGAAAAATTAATGCATTTGATAAATTATTTACCTTGAATCACATAAATTTTTCGCACAAAATCCTCTGGTTACTTTACGAATTCCATGAACTCGAATTTCTATTGGCAAATGCTAAAAAATATTTAAAAATAAAATAAAGTAGACAAAATAATTCCTTACAGACAGAAATATCATTAACTATATTAAAAATATTTTACTAGCATATTTTACTAATTTTTGAATAAATTATACATAATCCAAATAAAAAACCAAAGATTGTACTTACTCCGTTAATCTTTTCAGCATCAATTATTTCTAAACAAAAATACTAACCTATTAATTTTCATCTTTAATATTACTTGCTCATAACATTTTACCATAAGGGAGTTTCATAGAAATGATTTGACGAGCTGCGGATACACCTAAGAATATAATTTTAAAGTAATTTAAAAATGAAACTAATGAGTACTTATTTTAGGTAAAATAAATTAGGTATAAATTGTTAACCTTTGTCCGTGCGAGCAGCTCTCTGAAAACTGAGTATAAGAATACATTAAAATAAAATTGTAAAAACAACTCCTTAAAAAAGAACCTACTTGGCTTCTTGTGGTCTTTTGTATACTTCTTCGTCTATAAATTCACATTTATAAAGTGAATCAATCAATTTTTCTTCGATTGTCTATAAAAATTAAAAAATATGCTTTATTATCATTAGAATCTTATAAACAATACATTTTAATGCAATTGCAGCTCAGCAGATAAAATCTTTTATAAAATCATTAATCATGGTACTTACACAAACTTCACTACTTTTATTCATCTGCATTCCGAAATAGTTCTTCCCACAATAGGATACCTGTATATTATAATTATAACTATAACATAAAATAAAGTTAATATGTGATAATGCTAACCATTAAAACCATCTTGTGCTTTTTAACTCTTTTAAATGCAGGCAGTTTACTGATGTCGTTAATATCTGAATCAGACCTAGTTGGTTTTTCAATTTCTTTAGTTTCATCATCCTTATTTTTTTCTTCACACTTTACCGATGATTGAACAGATGACATATTCCTCAGAATTTTGAACTTTTGGATTTGAAAGGTCGATTTTAAAAAACTACTTATAAAAATAAAATGATTTGGAATTATCTTAAAAGCCATAAACTCAAAACGTTGCAGAGCTGAGTAAACAGTAGTTTTGCTTGTTTTGATTGTTTTAATCTGCAATTAAGAATATTAGAAATAAATAAAGATTTTTACTATGTATCAAAGAATGAAATTAAAAAATCAATAATGTAAAAATAGAATATTACCTATAATGTAAATAAATAATCTTAGACTAGATTATGTAGTCAGTTAGTTAGTCCTATAAATAACCTAGGTATATAGTATATAAGTACTACCTAGCTTGCACGTTTTGCTCAAGTACCCTTACCCTGATAATAATCTTTCTGAAACTTGAATTTTCTGATTTGACAAATCAGACAAAACAAATAAGACAAATAATTTAAGATTATGAGGTAATAAATAGAATCTAATTACGACTTTATAAGACTGAGGATGAATGAGTGTAAAGCTAAATGTCAAAAAAAAACGAGGAATTATTTTATAACCTAACTAGGTAACTTATATTTATACAGGTTACAGAAGTTACAGGATACAAACAATAATATTTTTTGTTTAAAAATTAAAACAATCCAATAGGTATTATACCTTTTAAAATAAGGACTCTTTTCCGGTCCGGACCTCTTTCTTTTCAATTTGTATTGTGTGATTTATTTATTGTCATCCAATTCAACTTTTACAATTGCTTTCCGATTTCCGATTGAGTGACATTATTTAATTAGATAACTCATTCGTTTAAAAATAAAAATTGAAACGGGAAGGGAGACGGGAATAGGACCGGCGAAATTCAGATTTCAGATTTCAAATTCAGGTCAGGTCAGGTTCAGTTCAGAAGATGAAGATGAGAATCAGAATAAAAAAATGATAAAAAATAATGAAATGAATGAATTTGTTTGGTTTTTTGAATTTGAAAGAAATTGAACGGAAAAGAAAAGAAAAATGAGTTTTCTGTCGCACACAGGGGTAAATTTTGAAAAGCTTTACTAAATTAAAATACCATCACCAATCGACTTTTTAGGTCATTTGGA
>JAQIXA010002223.1:0-19038 GCA_034699045.1 Nanhermannia cf. coronata Gr-Ori-00579 | reverse complement strand
AGAAACATTATTGTAATTTACTTACTACTTAATTTTAATCTCTTTCAAACAAGATAGAGATTAGTAGAAGGGGTAAAAGGATGGGTACAATGTTTGTAACTTTGTAATATGATTTATTTTTTATTTTATAATTCGTAATAATAATAAGATAATTATAGTCTGGTTCAAGTGAAAGGATTTTTCATCTGAAGATTCACCCATTTTAACCAAAATTTAATATTACATACATTACTCTTGTTTGTAACTTGTATTAGCTCGCATCGCATTGTATTTTTAGAAAAAATTTTATAAACTTTTAGGTAGGGTACTACTCGTACATAGTACCATAGAAGAACTCTATATATAGTAAGATCCTTACTATATGATAGTACTTTTTGTATACTCGTATATGTACTAAAATTGATATTTTTTATGGAACTGATTACGTTTATAAAATTTCCAGTCATATATGTCCAAATTTTTATCATAGTTAATTTGCAACAGTCGATTTTTCTTAAAACACAGTAAAATAGAGAATTCTACGAAAACTAGCTAAATTTCCGTCTATTTAGGCGAAAACAGCAAAAAATTTGACCATTTTTTGGCAATTTTCTGGTAATCAAAAATCAACTAGAAAAATCGCTACCCTACCTACTTTATTTTTACCTTATTAGGCAATATTAACAAATAACATTCTTAAAAATGCAATTAGGACAATTTACCTAATAGAATGTCAACCATCAAAAATCAAATTGAATAAATTAAGATAATTTCATGCATTAGGAAAAGGTATACTATCTACTACTCCTTAGGAAAAGGAATTTAGCATTTTCCAGGTGGAAATGGAATATTCATTTATATTTAATTGATCTTTCTTGATAACCAGATTTTGGCCTTTGAAGCTTTGACCTTATCTAATCGTATTATTAGTATTATTTATACTTTAAATAGTTAATGTGGTCAAAATTGGGATTGAATTTATATTATTGCAGTAGTATGATGATGATGACTATGACACTAAAAATATAGCCTATTAAACCTATACATATACTTACTACACTTCTATAATATTATTACTCTATCTCTATATTTATTAGTCAGTCTATTCCATTCCCTATTTCGCTGCTGTTCTTCGCTAGGTATTTACATTTTTTATTGATCATCAAAAAATTGATGAATTTTGACAAAAATTCATCAATTTTTCTATTATTTCAAATTCTTTTCGATTCAAGTTAAAATTAAAGTTAATTATTATCATCAGCAATTGTAAGTTTTTATAATCGCTAGCTATCGTAATCGTATGGTTTTTTGGTTTCTGAATTATTAATGTTAAAATGTAATTGATCAGGAATCACGGGCCGAAATCATGGATTTCAATTTCAAAGTTTAATTATATTTAAGGTTTAATTGAGTACAAGACTTTTGAGATAACTAACGAATCATCAATCATTACATAATAGACAACGAGGAATCAACCTTATCTTATCTAATTATTTAGAATCTTATTTTTAACAACTCAGCACTTAAATGACATTTGGAATTAGGATTTTATTTGATCTTTTAGCAAAGTAAGTAATTTTGTAAGGTAATTATAAGTGAAATTGACTTTAGTAAGTAAGGCTGTTTTTAATTCTGTGTTTTTTTCTTACATTTTTAGGTAAGGTATTTGGGATTAAATTTGGATGGTAACAATGATGACACATTTACCTGCACAAGGGATTTTTATGAAGATGGGAAATCTTGACATCACCATTAAAAACTACAAGCTAAATCAAAAGAAATGGCCTATCTGTATATCAAGTTTGTATTGTCATCGTCTTCACCATTATCTATGAATCTTGACTGAGAAAACCACCACTTACCTTATAAATCAATGCTCCTTGTCGTAATTTATAAATTATTTATTGAAAACAATGAAATATTGCTACACCTCCATCATAATTTTGTCCTATTTTACCTTTACCGACTGTAATTGTCAAAGTCAACTTGTATAAAGTTATACAATGTTTCCTGCGTCGTCCAGTATTGATATAACACATTATGACTTTATGTCCAGGGATAATGAGTCGAAATGGAGGGGATTATTTATTAATGGTAAGTTCTATTTTGATTAAACCTGTCTAGTTTTAAATATTTTTACATATTATGTTTTATTTAAAGGTCTTAAGAAAATGTCGTCCTATAAAGTTGGGATAAGTCACCGAGCAAAAGAGGATGCTTTTGATTATTTAGAGAAACTGATTCTTCAGCTCCTTGGAATGATATGCTCTAAACCTTATCCACACAATGTTCAAGACGTAAGTTTTTTTAAAGTATTATATATTTTCTGTCATTACCTTCAAAGAATTAAAATTGTATTGCTTTTATTTACAGACACAAGAAAGAGTATTGAAAATATTTCCACCACCAATTGACAAATGGGCTATTGACGAAGCTATGAGTGCCATTAAACAAGGAAAAAAGAAAACTGATCATGGTAAGTAGCAATAATAGATACTTAAGCTAATAAATTATAATTTAACTCAACTGATACCTATATATAATATTTTCTTTGTTTTATTAGTCTTCCCAATTGACAAGATTCATACACTTTTAAAAGAAGTTTTACTTCATAAGATTGAACTCAATACTTCTATATTTATTACCTCTGTTCTCGAATATATAGCTGCTGATATACTTCAATTGGTTGGAAATTATGTTAAAAACTGGAGAATTCATGGGTAAAGATTTCTAATAAAAATAATTTGTTGCTCCTTTGCTATAATATATTTTATCGATATTTTATAGAGAATATTCGACTCAGGACATGAAAGCAGGTATCTATATATGCACCTACATTATCTTTCAAGATTTTCGATTTTTGAAATCATTTAATTATCTAATTAATTATATTTTGTATCTTTTCCTAAAATCAACTAGCTCTGTTCTGTGACAAGGTATAATTTTTAAGTCAAATTTTTGATTCATTTAACATTTTACCTAATATATTTTCGTTTTTTAATTTTTAGCTTTTATGTGATCTATTCAAGTTGGGTGATAATGTTTCAGTAACAGTAGTCGATGAACATTTAATAAGGAATTCACTTTCATACAACGAAGTACGTACATTACACAAATATATAAAATAGTTTACCTAATTTACTAATTAATTAATAACTTCTAATTCTAATACTCCTTACCTAATGCCTAATGTTTAGGTTAATAAAATTGATTCTATTTAAGGTCATTTTCGAGTTTTTGAGTTCTGAAAGACAATATTTACGTGATCTTCAAATGCTAATTAAAGTGTTTCGTGAACAATTAGCAAACCAACTCGAGACTCAAGTAAGTGAACTGTGAACATAAACTGAAGTGTTATTTAAATAAAAAAATAATCAATTTTCTAAATTTTTTTCTTTACTCTAATCGTAAATTAGGACATGGAAATTGTATTTTCTCAGATAGAAGACATCACAGAATTGACAATAACATTAATTTCAACGGTTGAGGATACACTAGAAATGACTGAGCCTAATCAACTTTCTTCCATTGGCAGTGTTTTTTTAGAGTTAGCAGAAGTAAGTAACATTATCTTCCTTAATTTTATCTTGAATTGAATATTAAACTATACTTATAACATTTGATTATAGAATATGGAATTTGAAGTCTATGAATTATATGCTAAATCCTTTAACGAAGAATGTAGAAAAAATTTAGAAAATCTTCTAAATCGTCCTGATATTGAAGCGAAGGTAATTACTAATTACTAAACAATTATATTTAGTCAATTTCTTACATCAGCTTCAATTCGTAAATATCTAATAGGTTTCAACTGCTGGTCATGGATTCGTTGAAGCTGTGAAATTTTATTTCCCTAAATTGCTTCTTGAACCTTTCTACCACTGCCTTCAATATTTCGACTATATTAAACTTTTAACAAGGTTATCAGAGTCTGAAAAGGATAAAACGGAATTTGAACAAGCCGAAAGGTAAAAAGCTAATTGATTCTCAATTCTAATAACAAACATTTAGGTAAAAAAAATTACTTTTATTGTACATACTAGTATTTTATCATCACTGAAAATTGTTTTGGAGAGCATTCCAAATATTCCAAAAAAGATAATTGGGTAAATAAATTTTATTTTTTAATAACTTGTCTTAGTCTTAGCTGACTCTTTGAAAATTATGTAGTGATATAACGGGAACAGGGAGAATATCTGGAAAAGGAAATAAGCAAGTTGCTCAACAAAAAGTTCTTGATATAAAAGCACAAGTTGAAGGATTTAACGAGTCAATTGTATTATCATATTTTAATGAATTCTTCTTTGGTAAAAAAGCTAATTTTATTTTTATAAATGAATGTTTTATACAATTATTAATTTTTATAGAGGGAGAATTGCAAAAAATTGGGACGGGGAGAAGACCACCTTCTGAGAGACATGCTTATTTATTTGATGGAATATTATTCTTGTGTAAACCTAATTACCGTAGAACAAATATCGTTGTTCCTGTTGGAATTTTAACTCAATTAGAATACCGATTAAAAGAAACCTTTTACATGACCAAGTTTGAAGTGAGAGACAAGGAGGATTCAGACGAGTATAAAAATTTGTTTGAAATTCTACCAAGAGATCAACCACCAGTAATTTTGTCTGCAAGATCAGCTGAAGAAAAGTCGAATTGGATGGCTGCTTTGTGAGTTTATTAATATTTCAAATTATACCTACTCTATTATTACTCCTTTAGGTTCCTAAATATTATTACTATTTTTATTTTTTAAATCATGTAGAGTGATGTTAACTACAAAAAGGTAAACATAGATTATAAATGCTTTTATTCTTGTTGTATTCATAACTGTTTGATTACTTTTAAATTCAGCATGCTAGATCGAATCTTGGATCGTTATCTATTAGAAGGTAAAGACAATTTTAAAATATATCTAAATCTAGTTTTTTCAAGCATTATAAAAAAATGTATTCGAATAATTATTAATTTTTCCATATTTTCAACTTTCAGAGGAAAAGAAACATCCCTTGAGATTACCTTCGAAAGAAGATTATAAATTTGCTGTTCCTGATTCTGGTGAGATACTTTTAAAATGTTACTATTTATACTTATTTTGAGCAAATAAAATTGAAATATCTTTACTTTTAGACGATAACATAGTTTTCGATAAAGATAATGGAAACCATTTAATAATTAAGGTACATATTTTCATTTACAATCAATTGAGTATTAAGAATCGTATTATTTACCTAATGCTTTGATTATAATTTTAATTTAAGGGTGCAACACTTTTGAAATTAATCGAACGTTTAACTCATCGTAAGTCAAGTTTTAGTTTATGATTTATAATTGTGATTATTGTTAAAATACCTTTTTTAATTTGCAGATCAATATTACGATCATAGTTTTATTAATACCTTTTTAACCACATACCGAAGTTTTTGTTCGCCTCATGTAAGTCTTTTTAAAACATTTTTAAGTTACAAAAAATTGGAAATTCTAAATGAGATTTTGAAAATTTAGGAATTTTTGGATTTATTAATTTATCGATTCGACATTCCTGATCCACGTCCGTTCCGTAAGGAAGAAATTGAAACAATTCATACCAGAGAAATGTTAAAAAGGTTTAGAAAAGAATATGTGAGACTTGTAAGATTAAGGTAATGAGAGAATTTTCTAATTTAGTCTTAATTGATTAGATTTATCATGATTTTATTTGATTTTTAGAGTCTTGAATGTTATTAAGCAATGGGTAATTCATCATTTCTACGATTTTGAACGGGATTCAGCTCTGCAAATCAGATTAGAAGATTTTTTGAGTAATAATGATGAGCAAGGGGGAAGGAGTAATTCTATATTTGAATCTGTTCGAAAAGTGCTGCGTAAAGCAATCGAGAATAGTTGTAAAGAAGAATTTGAAAGGAATTTGACGGACAATAGATCACCACCACCCATTGAATATCATATTAGATGTTCTATAAATGAATTTAGTGTTTTAACTGTAAGTACTAAATCTAAATCTCTAATATTGCTTAATTAAACAATTATTTTTTATGATATTTTAGTTGCATCCAAGTAAGTAGAAAAATTATTTTACCTACTATTTTGTCTTTTAATAAGCGATTATTTCTAACTTTAAAATATTTACTAATCTTGAATCTTTTTTAGTTGAATTAGCTAGGCAATTGACAATATTAGAATTCGATTTATACCGAGTTGTGAAGCCATCAGAATTGGTAGGGAGTGTTTGGACTAAAAAAGATAAAGATAAGTCATCTCCTAATTTACTTCGAATGATTAAACATACTACTGCTGTAAGTAAAGTATTAATATTTCGAATTAATGTTAAATTGCTAAATATTGATTTTATTCTTTTTCTTTTCAGGTCACAAGATGGTTTGAAAAAACTATTGTAGATACTGAAAATTTAGAAGAAAGAATAGCAGTCGTGTCTAGAATTTTAGAAATAATGATTGTTCTACAAGATTTGAATAATTTCAATGGAGTATTAGCTGTAAGTATACAATTTTGTTTATTTATGCTGGGTTTTTTATTTTTTTTTAAATTGCCTACTTGATATTTTTCTAGGTTGTGTCTGCTATGGGTAAAAAAATTTAAAATTATCTTACCTAGTTTCTTTATTAAAAATTTTATGCATAATATCATATAATAAGATATGTATTTATAAAATTTTAGGATCTGCGTCTGTTCATCGTCTTTCACATACATTCAATGGAGTTAAAAGTGTTTCTCCGAGATTAATAAAGGCACTTGAGGAAGCACAAGAACTGCAAAATGATCATTATAGAAAATACCAAGAGAGATTAAGATCAATCAATCCTCCTTGTGTTCCTTTTTTTGGTAAAAGATTTAAATTTTGATATATATATACATTTTGTTTTCTTGAACTAACGTTTAACATTTCCTTTTAGGAATGTACCTGACAAATATTTTACTAATTGAAGAAGGAAATTTAGACTTTTTACCAAATTCCAATAACGAATTGATAAATTTTGCAAAGAGAAGAAGAGTAGCTGAAATTACGAGTGAAATTAGGTTAGTACTGAATCATAACATTATGGTTTTAGATAATTCAGATCTCTTTTTCTTATTAGTATTAGTCGATACCTAGTGCACTATGTATGTAATAGCTCTTTTTATATTTTTTCAGACAATTTCAATATTCTCATTATTGCCTCGCAGTTGAACAAAGGATAAGAGAATTTATCGAAAATTTAAAGCCATTTGATTCGGATATAAATGAGAATGAAATATCAAATTATTTATATGAAAAGTCTTTAGAAATAGAACCGAGGAGTAGTGTTGCCAAACAATTACCAAAATTCGTAAGTATTGCTATCAAACTTGATTCAATCAAAATCAAATGCTATTTCTTTTCTTTAATTTAATTTTATTTGGGTTTAATTAATATAGCCAAGAAAATGGCCAGACTTAAATTTAAAATCACCTGGTATTAAAAAGGGGAAAAATCATCCAGCACCTTTGTTAATATTCTCAAATTCAACTTCTACTACATCTCTGTCACTATTATCATCACCCTCAAGAACAACTTTAGAATCGGATTTGGATAGTATTATTGAAACTCCTACGTCAAATTCTTCAAGTAATACTAATACGCCAACCGGAGCACATCACGATTTTTCTATTTTTGCTCCAGTTTTAATCGGAGCTCAAAAATGTAAGTACCTTATACATATTTTCTCATAAAATATTTTTTTCATGAATTATTTCATATTTTAATATACAGCACCATCTCCACATGTTTTAACTCCTCCAATAATTCTTCAAAATGTGCCAATAATACCAATAAGTTATCCTCCGCCACCACCATTACCTCCGAGGAAAAAGCACGGTTCAGTAGGTGATTCTCCAAAGGTACAGTTTCATTTAATTTACAGAATTTGGAAAAGTTTTTGAATATTCAATATTTATTTGAAATAATAGGATGAACATCCTTTGCCACCACCTCCACTACCGCCAAGAAAAGCCTCACCAAGAACACCAAATCCTCCAATTCCAAGAAGAAATTCTTCATCCTTATCGAATCACGATATCAGTCCTTCTTGTAGACCACCGCTTTCACTTTTATCTCCTACGAGATCAATTCATAGTCAACCGACTAGTAATGGACCTCAGCCTTCAGCACAATCTCCTTCAGGTAAGCTAAATTTTATACCACGTTTATCGTTTACCTATTTCTTAACTTTGATTAGAATCAAGTCACAATCAAGCCTTTTCTTTTCATCATCAACATATAATGGCAACTCCGTTGAGCCCAGAACGAGTTCCAATTCCACCAAAATCAAATAATAATTCTAACTCGATTGCACCGCAATTACCTCCAAAATCTATTAGGAGTCTTAATAATAACAATTAATTGCTTTAAATTATTTATTTACATAGCCTATATATTTCAAGTATAATAATAATAATGTACTACTATTTTATTTAAGCATTTTGACTATAAAAGACATTTTGTTAGTAGCATCAGCATTCAGCATAGAAATACATAATATTATGAAAAGCTAACCTTTTTATGCAAGTTTTGCTCATAAAATGTAAAATAGGTAGGTATATTTATACTTATTTCTACTGCTAAAAAATGTAATTAAATTGTACTAACTAGACTATCATAATATTCTTTTTGTCTGAATTTAAATGTTAGCATAATTATCAAGTGTGTAGATTATACCTATTTTTATTAAAAACTATCTACATAAATAAAAAAATACTTTAAAGAAATGACTTAAATCTCAAAATTGCAATTGTAGTATTACATGTAATTATTTTTATTCGAGTAATTTCATTTTTCTAGAAAATTATTTCTTAACAAAGATTTTTTTATATAAATGAGCTAGGTAGTAATTTATAAGAGTTAAATTATTATAAATACGAGTATAATAGGATAAATTACCATAATTTTAGGAGATACTTATTACATTTTCATGATTTAAGGAAAGCATTCAAGTAAATAAATGAGCTTAAAATATAATGGTCTATTATTAAGTCAGCTTCAAAAAAACCAGATTTCGGCCTTATAGTTTTACAAATAATAGCCTTTAGAATTGAGGCTATATATAAGTTAGGTTTTTCAGAGATGAATCTGATGAATAGACCATTTTTTTAAATAGGTAAATTATAGACTTAAAAGATTTGAGTTAAATTAAAATTAATTATTAAGTACTTGATTACATAATGGTAGTTAATCGCTTATTTTTATAGGTATACTTAATATTTTTAAATTTCAAGTCTTGTATCACAACACAAAGCAACCTTTTTTTGTAGACTTTCAATATCCTTCAGCATTAGCTTCAGTAAGGTTTTTTTAAAGCATAAAATAAAATTATAGCCTCAAGGAAAGTATAAATTTGAGTTTTTTTTCGAATCAAAAAAAGCACTCGAACAATTTCATTAAACTTTTAATTTATCTACCCTACCTACCTAATTAATATACATACCTTACGATAATTAAGAATCGATTTCGTTACTTATCGATATTTATATATAGGTAGGTAAAGTATCTCTCTAATCTTATTATATTTCAATTTCCATTTTATAAATGTACAGACTTGCAACTCCTTTTTTTGTATTTAATTAGAATAATTAGAATTATTTAACTTTTAAAACCGTTTAACAAATGGTGCGTTCCATATAATTACTCGAAATAGGCATAAATCTACTTACTTTATACCTAATTACCTAATCTAATTATATTATAATTATAATTAAGATTACCTTTTAATTATATAGTACATTCATAGCTAATTTATTGGAGAAAGGTAAATTGCATAAAGTATCACTTATAAAAAATCATTTTTTTGGCAGTTAACTACTCAACTACAGATATTGTACGTACTAGATTATTAATAATTTATAAATAAATATTTTCGACTTGACTAATTTTAAAGCTAACATTTATAATTTATATATTTTGCTAAAATGTTCAAGTATAAAGGTAAGATTTTATGACTAAATTGTTGATTTTTATAGGTAAAAGTGGTAATATAGGGAAAGTTGGAGAAAGTTTCGACTCTATGACTAGGATTTAAACAGCTCATTTCCATAATCTAAACATTATAATTTATAAATATTTTATTAGATTTAGTAGAATCTTAAGCTAATTAGGCATATTTATTTAGTTAACTATTTTTTCTATTAGCATAAAATACTATATAATGTGGACTGGCCGACTAAATGCACTTTTATACCTTCCATATATTTTATTAATTATAAATATTATGACAAATTATATTATATTTCTGTATTTTAACACAATTATATAAAAAATTAGACACTGACACATTTAAATATTTAGTAACTGACTTGACATTTCGAGTGTGAGTAGCAGTAGTAATTGACTAGATTAATTAAGATTCATAAAAAGTCTGGAGATAGTTAAAAAAAAGCCCTTAAATCTTAAATGATCAAATTCTAGACCTATTAAATACTATAGGTAGTTCTTTAAAAAGTAAATTTATGCAAATGAATCTGTATAAATAATTTTCCATTTTATTGCATGCACGATTTTATATGAACTATACCTAATACCTACCTACCTAATTATTTTTGCGATTAATTTTTTCTTCCATTACTTTTCCAATCCGAGGTCATATTTACATAGCGTCTAGTTCTAGAAGAAAAAAATTAAAATTTGCATATTAATCAGTAAATTAATCAGTATTAAAATTTAAAAGGTTGGACAATTCAAGATTCAAGCTTAAGGGCAGGTTTTTAAGGACCAACTCTTTTAGGCTTTCTCCATGTTAGGGATAGCAAAACAGTAGGTTAGGAAAAAGTTAATACAGATCTAACTATAAATAATTAAGTGTCATGTTAGGTATCAATGAAATCGCAATTGATTGCACTATAGCCTATAACCATTCTAAAAATTAAAAAAAATTTAGTTAGGTAAAAAACGCGTTAAAAAGATGACATATTTGTAATTTTTTAGCCTAACTAAAAAAAAATTTAATTTTTAGAATGGTTATAGGCATTAGTTACAATCAATTGTGATTTCATTGATACCTAGCCTAACCTTTAATTATTTATAGTTAGCTTTAAACAGTCTTTTAAAAAACATACTGTTTTGTAATACCCAACATGGAGAAAGTTCATTTGCGTCCACCTTTTAATATACACTTGACTTGAATTTCTGAAAAATTAGGACAAAAAGTAATTTTTTACCTTGAATTTAATTCTGGCTGTAGGGGTTCTCCTGGTGGAGGGGTCGGATTATTAATGTGTATTATTTCATTAGAATCGGAACTTGATTCTTCAGGTGCTCCTGATGGTCTTTCACGAATTAGAAAACTTGGCACCCCACGCTCATCGCTAAAAGAAAAACATTTTGATTAATTAATAACCTTTATAAGAGATATCCAAGGGGGTATTTTGAAATAATTTAGGTTATAGTTATCTACTTTTGCTGTTTGAGGGCAATTTCTTGAGCTGTTAATGGGACACAACTCTCAGAGGCACAACCGCTGCTCAGATCATCACCATTGACGTTGTTCTCCACCAAATGACCATTTGGACCATTGTTCCCAGCAAAATGCCTTCTTCTCCGTTGAAATCTGAGACCGAGTTGAGATGCATCTGTGGCATACTTCTCATTCGCGAGTCGACGTCTTCTAAGGCCTGGAGATTTTACAAAAAAATTGACTAAATTATATAGAAAACTGAATTTTGGCATACTACTCGAGTATAAAAAGCAAATGTACCTGGTGTACAACCACCAAATTGTGTTAAATTACCATCTTGACATTCTTCTTCGTCACCACCTGTCCCAGGTGGTCCACCATGTCCATGACAATGACCAATAATTGTATTATTTAAATTATTTTTAATTGTAGCATTAGATTCCACTATGGGATGAGATCCGGATTCATCATTGTCAAGTCCATTCATTTGAGGTATGGCATCGAAATACCTTTAACAATATTCAAAAATTTAGAGAATTTTTTTAGTTAAATAGTTAGGTAATTGAAATTTAATTACATCGAAGTATCTTCAGGATTACAATTTGTTATCAAATGACCATTATCATGATTATTCGTCCGTGCTGACTGAAATTCGACACTTTCAGCATTCGATTTGAGTCCAAACTCTCCACCAGGTGGTCCATTTGACGTAATGATGACACCGATTGGGACTTCGTCCCCGTCACCACCGCCACCAATGTCCCTTTGTGGTGAATATTTCGAGGATTCAATTCTTAACGCTTTATTATCGACTATTGAACTATCAGATTTATTTTTAAGAATACTCTTCAACATTTTTTGCTGTCCTGGACTAGAATTCACAACCTTTGAAGAATTATTGTTCGTATTCGTACCATTACCATTTGGATTAGGATTAGGTATTGGTACAGCTGGTAGTTCACCATCATCAGCTTCTTGATTAGAATTGGAAATACTTTCCTCAAGTTTCGCTAAATCCGATTTTTTAGCCGAGGTCACCTTCTCGGTCAGTGTATAGTTATTTTTCCTCTCAGAGTCCGGAGGAATCGGGGAACTCTGGAGTCGAATTTCAAGTCGACCAGCGACCATCTCTGGATTTTCGACTTCTGGTTCAACTGTTAATATCCTATCCAGTGCCTAAAATAAAACAAAAAGCATCAATCATATTTTAAAAAATATCAAGTAGGGGTAGATTAGGAACAGTTCGGAAAAGTATCTGGACTAAAGATTAACTAAAATTCTAAAAAATACACATATTATGCGTACTTACATTAATAGAACGATAAATATTAGTCGATTGATCAGCACCAGCACCACCACCATCCACATTGAGCCTTGATTCTTTCTTATCACAAATTTTTTGTTTAGACGCCACGTTCCTTGTCAAATCCAAATCATAGACAAATTCGTCGAAAGTATTCTGCTGGACTTTATGGGGAACCAGTCCGGGTCTTATATGATCTGAAATCTCTGGATTTGACCATACTTTTGGAAGGGTCGATTCAACTTGAGGTGAATTTGAATCGAAGTTAAGGTAAGTTAGCGATGATGCAACTGGGACATTTTTAATATTTGTAGAATTACTACTTGTAGTATTAGTACACATTGCAAATTTGATCTCTCCACCTATAGCACCACTTATTGATACTGGAATATTTTTTGAACCATCAACTGTTTCTCCTGACTTTTGCAGTAACTTATCCTGGAAAAAAACAAGAAACAAGACCGCATATTGTTAGTTTCATTCAAACAGTTCTGGAAATTTCGAGAAAACATACCTTGGCTTCTTTCTCTTGGGCTGATTCTGCATCTTTGATACCTTTTTCGGCTGGTGGAGAATCATTAAAATCTTCACCCTAAATTAAAAAAATTATGCAAAGTCATGACATGATATACATCAAGTCCCTAAGGGACCTTAAAAATCCAAAAAATTTGGATTTTTACCCCAAAAAACACTTTCTAAGGGTTCTGAAAGTTTGAAAACTTGAAAAATTTTACTATTTTGGAGATTTCTGAAAGTTAATTACGTTTAAACTTTAAACTAAATTATTGATGATAATTACCTGAGCAAAGGAGATGAGTTTATGTTCAGGACTCTGTAAATGTTCACCCTTCCATTCATTATCAGTTTCTTCACTGTCATCGAACTGTGATTTCCACTGAGACGCCAAGGTCAGGCCACCACCACCCCTCGTGATATTCTGAAGTGCAGATAAATTACCATCATCAATTTCAGCATACTGAGTTATCGAATGATCCGCATTTTTGTGTTGAGGATGAGAATAAGGTCGAACTCCACCACGTCCAGATCGACTTCTGGCCAACCCGCTTTTTCTAGGAGGACCACCTTTGTGTTGTTGTCGATGGTGTCCTGTAGCATCGCCTGCACCACCAGCTCCTCCACTTACGACACCATCAGAACCACCAGGTTTGGACGAGGATTCTTCCTTATCCTTCCCACCAGCACCACCAACATCAGATTGGTCAATTGAGGATTGAAAAAGTAAGCTTTCCCTCGCCTTAATATAGTCATAGTAGGAGTCATTGTCGGTAAATTCTTTACTTCCTCTGATGGGACTCTGACCCTCTGGATTTTGATCATCCTCACCAGCATCATCTTTAATTTTTGATAAATTTCTCCCACCACTAGCACCTTTACCCCCTTGTTGTTGTTGTTGAGGTATCCTACCATTTATATTAGAATTATTATTTGGACTCCCAGAAGCTCCCTCATTTGCTTGTGGTTGTTTACTTCCAGTCAAATTAATTTGCATAACACCATCTCCACCACTTTCATCATCATTTTGTGGTTGTTTTTTAGACTCGTGATGGTTGTTCAATCTCATATTTGGATTATTCTCTTCTTTTTTCTTCTTTTTAGGGGATTCATTATTATTATTGTTATTATTATTATTAACTTTTTCATTGGCCGAATCACTTTGATTAGTCGAGTTGGGCACAGGAAGAGTTCCGGACTGGATGCCACTACCACCAACACTGTCCAGGTTATTGAGATACTGTTCACGTCGACGACGACGTCTAAGGTCACCATTATGATCTGCACCACCACGACCCTGAAAAGAAACATCACAAAGTCATCAATAAATACCTCAATTGCATTGTAGTATAGCAAGTTTTAGTTTATTTTGACATACCTCAGCTTGAACTTTCTCATTTGGCTCAATGTTTTCTTGGTTATTGTCAAGACTTGCCATAATATTCTCATCATTATTATTCTCCGTTGTAGCACTACAGAAATAGAGAGAAAAAAAGAATAATTATTTTATGACTATGAGTGACATTTCATGGCACATGGCAAGGTTAAAATGTTCAAATATTTCAACTTGAAATGCTTTTTTTCAATGTGAATTCTAATGGTTTCAATCTACTTTTTTATAGATTCAAGATTCAAGACACCATAACTAGTGGGCCAAGATAAATTTGTTTTGATGATTAAATTGATGAAATAGTAAAGTTAAAAAAATGTTATTACCCAGATGGTTTGGTGGCGATTGGAGGGGCCGGGGACGAGCTGGACAGATTCCCGATCGTATTATTGTCAGGTGTGATCTTTTCCCAATCATAAGAGTCGGATTCTTTCACACCACGCCGTTTCATGCAACGCTCGAAAACACCAGCCAGCATCTAAAAATCAAAAATAGTCCTCTAGTTCATAAATTATAAGTTTGGAAAAATGCATAAAAATACAACTTGTGTAAACTACAGATAAGAGAGGATTAATACAAGTGTTCCCAGTCTATGACATGACATGCCCAATTCATTAATCACAAAACAAACATATAATATATTACCTAACCTAACTCAAAATACCTACAAGATCTGAATCTGTTCAAGTTCGAACTTCGAACTGATCCATGATCAAAAAAAGCATGCTCAAAAAATATCCAAAAAAAACGAAACCTAAAAACTCGTACTGTTTTTCTTAAAGGTTCGAGTGTTTCGAGAATTTTTTGAAAATCATAAAGAATTTTTAAGCATTTTTCAAAAATTTTCAAACATTTTGAGAATTTCTTTAATATTTGAGCCATTTTTCAATATAACAGGTAAAAATTTTGGCAATTTTTTATAAAGGTGCCTTTTACCCAGCACACGAGGATATTAAATATTTCGGGAATCTCCAAAAAATTGCTTGAAAACAATTGCTATCATGAATTGCTACAAGTTAAACTTCTCTATAAAGTAATCCATTTGGTAATCTCAAATCTGAGAAAAATGACAAAAATTCTTTTAAAAAAGCTGGACTTTGAACGATCTACCTATCTAAATTTTCGAAAAAGTCAGAAAATTTGTAAAATTTCAGCAAAAAATCTTCAAAAATTTGTAAAAGTTGGTCTACTCAAAAATTTTTTTTGAACATTTCTATTAATAAATAGGTAGATACTAGCTGTATAGATACATAGTTTAGAAATTAGAAACTTTTGTAGATCTCTTATATGTATGAATATCAGTATCTCTATGAATCCAGTGTCTATTATCTTTCTAATAAACACAGTTCCATATTAAAAGATAGATACATTTTAATATAGGTACTTAGGTACTTTTTACAACTGTTAAGATTTTTGAGAATTTTCGATAATATAATACGAGTAATAATGTAGATAGAATTTTGACTTGCATTTGGACCATGTCCAAAACTCTAAACTGATATACTGATAATCCAAGCCAAGTGTCAAACGTGTAATGTAAATCCCAACTTTTTTTGAAATTTTTTTATGAAATATGTAATATTTAATATTTAACTGAGTTCCTCCATCATTTAATATTACGATTATTAACTTAACTCTACAATATCAGTAATATATTTACAACACCCTCTTATCTCAAAAACTCAATTTTTGTGTTCATTTCCTCATTAAAAATGGGACATATAATGTAAGTACGAGTAGTAAATTTTATACAAATTATTTGAGTTTAATTTATCCTAATTTCTTTCAAAATATTTTTAGATACTTTGACTATTTTACTTGTGTACTTTATGCATGGTTGGTGAGAAGGTGATTTACATAAATATTCAGTATCAGATTTAATAGCAAGATTACAAGGTAGTAAATTTAATTTTGGCCATGTTCATGCATATATTTATCTTACACATTATCTAATACTTTCTCAAGATAATAGATTATAAAAAAACTATTTTTAAACACTCCTAAACTTAAAGTAAAAGTACTTTGACCTGAGTCTCACATTAAATAAACAATTGCCAATAATACTTTGTTTTTGTAAAATTAATTTTTATGGTGGTATTCTTATCTCAATTTTTCAAAGAATCTATGTAGGTATTTGGCTTTCAGGCCTTTTCATGTTAAACCTCATATAAAGGCCAGAAGGACCAAAACTTTCAAATTTTTATAAAATTTTACAAAATTAGAAAATTCTAGAATCTATGATTTAAAAATTGAAATTTGAGATGAGAATATCACTATAAAAGACAAAATTTTTGGAAAAAGATAAAAATAACACGAAATGTAAGATACTTACCGCATAGTCCGGTTTATCACTGTATTCTAGGCTTTGAATATGGTCAAGAAATTGCTTAAAATCTGATGGCAAGTGCTTGAGTAGGAGCCGATGATCATATTTTTCTTTTATTAATCCAACCTATACAAAACATAAATTAAGTACATTTGTATTTGTATGGTATTATTATAATTTTTTTAGAGGTTTTTAAGGATGTTTTAAAGGAATTTAAGGGACTTGAGGATTTTTGAGATATTTTTACCTGTTCTTTGTCTTTAATTTTCCTCCAGGGCAGTTGACCATTAACAAATTCGACAAGCATATAAAATAACGACCATAGATCATCATGCTATAGATTTAATTATCAAAAATTAGTAAAAAATAAAAGATACAAAAGTTTGAAAGTTTGATTTTGTCAACTTACCCGACCCATTTCTTTGTTTTTGTGTGCGTTTATCGAGGCGTATCTCACAGTTCCGCGAAAACCTAAAAAACCGAATAAAATTATAATTTTTACTCATTTATAATGAGAGTTCCCCAAGCTTCAAATAAATATCAAAACTCTAGGTCAATCATTTCTAAACTTTACTAACCTGCAGCAGCCCTTGGTGCTCGTACATCACCAGTAGCCTACAAAATTTGATGATTAAAAAACTGGAATTTTTTTCAAAATTTCGGTCATTTTTACCGTGGTATATTGTCTAGCAAGTCCGAAATCGAGCATAAAAACTTTCCTTGATGTATGAGGTAGCCTGCCCATCGAGAAATTTGACTAAAATGGCACAAAAAATAGAAAAATTAGTATTTTTAGAAGATAGGTACATTAGATACAAGGGATCTTTCATCGACTTGGCCGATCTGAAAGATCTGACTCTGACCGAATTATTAAAGTAAGTCAAGCATTTAAATGAGTAATTTATTCTTCTTCGAGGACTTTTGAGGGTGTACATAGTCACTAGTACATGTACCATACATACTAGTTATTATAAGTAGGTATACTTTTTGGTTCAAAATTGGGACAAACTCTAAATGAACTGAAGACAAGCATAAAAGTGAAATTAGTCGAGCCAAATTCGGAATTACCCAAATACACTTTTTGACTTGAGAACAATATGGGGATTGTCAGTCTCATTTAAATCTCAAAAAAATCTCAAAATTGCATTTTTTTAATGATCTATCACTTTTACAGATACTAAAATAAAGTACCCTACCTACCTATAGCTTACATTTTAGCTCGCAATAATTCAGACTAAAATTTGTTTAAAAAGGGCCTACCTATCTGTCTCTATTCCTGCATTTTTCGCATTCATATCTGTACAAAAATACCCTTCGATTCTACGAGTAGTCTATCGTTTTTTAGAAACATACTGGCTGCTAAAAGATGCAATAGATACATTAAAGATCAGGTTTAACAACCATTATTTATCGTTTAAACAGATTTAAGGGTCCTTAAGTCCATGTGTTTCTATATGTTTTTAAGGTAGGTATTTTAGATCAATATGATGATTAGTACAGGTAGTAGGTATCTACTTTAAAATCTGTAACTTGTAATTTTTATGATTCTTTAGCCAAAGTTTTAGGACCAAACTTTGTATATTTACAAACCTTGACTCTTTATGTTTAGAGATTTGGTCCACCAAATTAGAAAATGAATTTTTAGATTTTTTGTAATATAATATTGTCCTACTGTGAAATTGATTGTCTGCGATTATTTATTTTGGCATAATGAATTGGGGCTTTCGTGATGGTCAGGATCAACATATTTTATTTTTAAATTTCTTCTTATCCCTTCTTATCAGCTCTTGCATTTCTCACCTAATTTTATTTTTTTTGAGAATGAATGCTGGGCTCTATGTGCAACCATTATTAGGTCATTGGATCATGGACTTTTTGCCCATCTTTCTCATATACTTATCCTTAGTAGACTATGTATTTATGTAGTTTAACTTGGCTACAATTTCTGAGCTTTTTTCCCGATTTGAAGGATAAGGATGTAATATGAATCTTTATAAGTATCTATTTAACTACCAGTATTATAAGATTCTATGACTTAAAAACATTCGCTTAAGAACATCGACTTAAAACCTTACACATTTAAACAACGACGCTTTACCAA
>JAQIXA010002222.1:0-19048 GCA_034699045.1 Nanhermannia cf. coronata Gr-Ori-00579 | reverse complement strand
GACTTTGAATCTCTAACTTCTTTAGGTAGCTCATTCCACTCATGAATCACTCTTTGAGTAAAAAATTCACTACGAATAATAAATTGTAATTTTTTACTTGTTTTATTATAGAATTCATTTGAAATCAGACATATGCCTTTAAAATTTACAATTTTCTCAAGAATCATCAACCAGCTAAAAAAAGCAACTGAATCGAGATTGAAACTGAAACCTATCTCTAAATAGAAAAGGAATTACCTAAATAGAAGAAATGTAAGTTTTACTTTTAATTTTATATATTTTTGCTTATTTAACGTTTTATCTATCAATTTTTAAATCAAAAAAGTTCAGTAACGAAATAACATTAAAAATTATTAAAGAATGTTAGTTAAATATTATGATAATTTTGAATTTTTCGTATTCAGTTAACATTGTGTTGTAGTTGTAATGATAGGTATATACGCGACGATATTATAAATATAAAACATGAATAATTCTTTATACTTTTTCTTTAGGTCTTGAAATTCTTCTCGTTGATATACTACGAAATATTTCAAAATGAAAAGAATAACTGCAACTATCAATAATGAAAAACCGTCCAAAAATCCATCCACCACTAATTTGCCTTCTTCATCAGCGTCGTCCAGCTTAAGTAAAAATGTTATTGGGCTTCACTATCCTAAATTAAGTTATGTACCACCATCAAAAATTACTTTAAATCGAGTTTCAACTGTTGTTTCAATACCTAAAACTAATTATAATCAGCAAAACAACAAACCTAGTTCTCTGCCAAAGCCAACATCTACTGTCTCTGTACCAAAATCATCTACTGCAATAACAAACACTGAAAAAAAATCAGGTATTGTAGACACTAGTAAAAATGTAGATCATCAACCAGCTAGGGTACATTTTAGTAAAAAGATATTTCATGAAGATATAAGACCGGTTTTAAAAGTAAATCAACAGCACCAAAAATCTTCAATACCTAGATACCCAACATCATCAACAGCTTCGAATTCTCAACAGCTAGCTCAAAATAGAACAATAAAGAAATTACAAGAAGATTTAGAAGAAATTGCAAATCATGTTAATCAAACACCACCAAAAATAATTCGATATAAAAGTAAATTCCATAATATTGCTGAATACAACAAAAATTTAGAGCTTGAAAGGGAAAGAAAAGCAAAAGAAAAGAGATTAAGTAGTAAATTATATGATCCTCAAGAAGTAAAAAGTTTTATTGAAAACCAAAGGGAATTACATCGTCTAATTAAAGAACGAGAAGAAGA
This sequence comes from Nanhermannia cf. coronata Gr-Ori-00579, assembly GCA_034699045.1. NCBI lineage: Eukaryota > Metazoa > Arthropoda > Arachnida > Sarcoptiformes > Nanhermanniidae > Nanhermannia > Nanhermannia cf. coronata Gr-Ori-00579. The sequence continues at coordinate 17,780 of JAQIXA010002222.1, read as the reverse complement.
AGAGAAAAAGCAAGAACAAGAAAGAATTAAACGAAGCGTTGGTATATTGAATCGTAAATGTCGAACAATTGTGAAAAATTGTAATAAGAAAGCAATCATTTCTTCACCAACAAAGCCAAAAACTGCTCAAGTTCAAGTTGTAAAACAAAGACCGGCAACGTCTACAACAACAGGATCCTCAATAGAAAAATATAAAGTTGGAGTTGGAGCTGATGATTTGTTTACAGCTGCAACTACGACTGCAACAAATAATGAGCTAGAACATACAAAAAAAATTCAATTTCAAAGTCGAGAAAAAATTCAAGAACTACAATTACTAAAAGATAAGTCAAAATCTCCAACATTGTGTGATAATGTTAATGTAGATACTTCAAATCTTGTTGCTCAATTCCAAAAAATAGTTGAAAAAGAATGTATGAAAATTCTCAACAATTGTAAAATTATTGAAACAACAACAGCTGAAAAGAAAAGAAAACCAAGCTCTAATAGTGAACATCATGAAATTGAACCAAATAGAAAGAGATTGAAAGAAGTTTTATCTCCACCTAAACTAAATAAAATATCTCCCCAAAAAGTTGATCTTCCTATGAATACAGAATCATTTCAACATAATGGATTAGAATTAGAATATAAAAAGATAAGCAAAGCAAATTCAGCATTTACACTTTCACCATTGAAATATATTGATAATATTTTTTCAAGTGAAATCCCACCAAAAAGCAAGCCTGTCCATCATTCAAATTATAAGGGTATTACAAATTCTAATTTAGTAAATGAATTTCAAGCAAATGTTGAAAAAGAATGTATGGAAATTTTAAATAATTGCAATTTAAATTTATTTGATGATACTTCCGTTTCTAAAACTAATCTTGAATCGAAATCGAAAACCAAAACTAGTACAGCTAAAAAGACGGAATCCTCGAAGAAAAGCCCTAATAAATTTGACAACGAATTTGATTTAGAAAGAGCTAATTACAAAAAATTAAAAGATGTTTTATTATCTCCACCATCGAAGTATCATCATAATCATAATCAACATTCGCCTCCAATTCCACACAAATTTAAATCAGAAACGGATGCATTTATAAAAAAATTATTTCCAGCCAAAGAATGCGAAAATTCTCAAACCAAAATAAAAATGAAATCTGCAAAATCAATACCTAAGTTGTCAGTTCTAAAAGAAAAATTTGAAAATGATGATAACGATAACAATAATAATGAACCTGTGACTATCTCTGTCTCAAAACCAATTATAAGAAACGAATTTCATGGTAATCGTAACCATCAAGAGCAACAAATATTGAATCATTTTACAAACGAAAATATTGAAGATTCTAATAAGAAAAGATCGATAACAATTTCAAAAGTCGCCTTATTGAAAAACGCAATGCTTCGAAATGATACAAAATTTAGCACTAAAATACCTACAAATATTTTTGCAGAACTTAAGAAATGTCAAAAAGAATCAATGAGAGCCACATCGTCATGTGCTAAATTAGTTTCAGAATTAAAAACAAGAGGATATGAAACTGAAATGATACCTGAACGAGACGATAAAGATTGTAATCAAGTTCAGCTCAGTAATAAAGAATATTCAGGTGATTCAAATATGAATGCCTCAATTAAATCAATAAATTCAAGATTATCTCATAGTTCAATTAGTTCATCATCAGTATCAGGAATTTCAATTGATAAAGAATTAAAAGAAAAAGATGAATCTTTATCAGAATCAAATTTTGAAGCAGTTAGTTTTAGTCAGCATTCTATAAAGGATTCTATTGACGAATACTCTTTAGATTTTGAATCAGAAAGAATATGTACTGAAACTACTAGGCATTCAAATTCTACATCAATTTTTCCTTTGAGCAATGAAATGAATAATGCTAAGCAAGAAGAGCATCAGCAAGATAAATCGATCAATACTAGTAGAATTGATGAAGAGAACTTTTCAACGAATGAAAATTCAAGAATTGAGAGTGAAATTCATGAAGAAGAATATGCATCATCAGCATCAGGGTCAAGGTCAAGTGATGTAAAAGAAAAAGCTAATTTATCAAAAGAAAAAGCTGATTCATCAAAAGAAAAACAAAATAGCATTGATTCACAAAGTATTGCAAGTTCAAATGAAGTTCATAATAGTCTAAAATCTTCACATAAAACGCTTGAAAAAAGTCAACTTGAGAATTTAATTGTATCTACTAAATTGCAATTATTTGATGAAGAGTCAATAAATGAAGATTTAGAAATAACTAAAAATGATTCAATTGCTGAAGAAATTGAAGAATATTCTCAAGATTTTCAATCTGAACATCATTTCTCAACTTCTAATATTCCAACAATTGAAACTTTAAGTAAAGAAGTAGATGAGGGTAAAGATCTTCAAGAAGAAAAAGAAAATTTTTCATCTCATGATAATTCAAGAATTGATACTGATACTGAAGCTAATAAAGGCCTATCAGATGCTGAAACATTTGAAGAAAAAGCCCAAAAAAGTTATGAAATAGAAGACAACCAACTTGAAATTGAAAGCTCTTCTAATTTTAGTGAAGAAGAGTCATTCAAAGAAAATTCCAAGTTAGGTAGTAAAGCTCATGAAGAGATTCATACACCCGAAGATAATTTATTGTCTAATCAAAATTCCCAAAACATTGTAAGTGATCAAGAACAGGAAAAGGGTGAGCTTGAAAATTCAATTAAGCCAAGTAAATTATTAGAAGAATCGATAGCTGAAGAATTGGAAATAAGTAAAAATGAATCAATTCCTGAAGAAATTGAAGAATATTCAGAAATTTTTGAGTCGGAACATCACATTTCAACATCAAATATCCCAATCACATTAATTGAATCTAATAAAGACAATAATGATAAAAATCAGGAACAGGAGAAATCTATAAATAATAGTATAGCTGAAGAAGAAAACGAAAACTTTTCAACAAATGATAACTCAAGAATTGATAGTGAAGTTCAAGAAGAAACGGAAAAAAGTGATTTAGTAGTTAGTAAAATTGAAAAGGATTTTTTAGAGATACAACAAGAAACAATCGAGGTGAATAATGATCAAATTCATGAACATGAAAAGAGTCAAGATAATACATTACCACCTGCTAAATTACAATTATTTGAGCAAAAATCAAAGGATGAGGATTCAATTACTGAAAAAGTTGAAGAATATACTCAAAAATTTGAAACTGAACATCAGGTTACTTCACCAAATAAATTGTTAGATGACCATGAACTTTCACTACTAATTGATGAAAATGATCAAGAATGGTTTGAAGATGATTTATCTGGTGCTGATGCAGATAAAGATGTATTAAAGAAAGAAGCTGTTAAGATACTTTCAGAAAGAATGAAAGTTGAAAACGAGGTGAGTTATATACCTTTATTATTTTATATGATTATTAGAGAATTATAAATATTAAAAAATTGAAATGTCTATTTTTTTTAGATTCGAGCTTTAGAACTTTCAGCAAATTCTCCTACTTCAACTTTATCATCACCTCAACCTCAACCCGTTATAAATGAGAGTATAGCTATTGTTCCTTCATCGATTAATAGAACAAGTTTAAGTTTTAGTGATGGAATTATTGATAAACCACCCCCGCCATATCAGAATTTCTCAATTTCACAATCATCATCGCCTGAATCACTCTCCAATTCAATTTCTTTACGCTCGTTTATGATTTCTTGCGAAGAATCTAAAGTAGCTGAATTAGTCGCTGAGCATATCGATTTAATATGGGATTATTGGGTTAAAAATAAAGAACTTCCTGACAAAAATGAAGAGGAAGGGGAAGATGAGAGGAGTATGGAGGTTGATGGTGCTGAGAAAATGAATCTTTCAAATTCTTCGTCGAATATAAATTATAATGAAGATAGAGATAAAGAAAAGGATGAAGAAGATGATGATTTAGTAATTCAAAAATCACCTGCCAATATTGCAACAACAGCACTTCAAAGCTTATTAAAAGATCTTATAAATGAGACTACACATGAAGTTTTGCTAGTTCAAACTGAATATGGCAAAAGTTTTATGGACCGAATACGTGTTGGACCATTAACCTTACAAGGTATTTTTATTTAAAGATAATATTAATCGAATTTTACTGATTTCTTTAATTTTGTATCAGCTCAAAAGTTCCGCATTCCAAAAACAAAGAATGAACTGGTTTCAAGAGTATTACAAAAAGTAACTGAATTCATACCTGAATTAATATTGGAGCATGAATTGGTAGCAGCTACAACTAGAAAGAAAAAGTTAACTAAATGGACGTCCAGACCAAGGGATATTGTGTAAGTGCTTCTATTACCATATCCACAGATAGTACCCTACCTACTGTTTTTTAAGATATATAGGTATCTAATTTTGAATTTTGATCTATTTTTTTTTGAAATAATAGAGATCAACTGTTAGCAGAAGAGTTAGTTATTGAGGATCGTGAATTTAATGAAACATGGCCCGAAGAAGCTATTATAATGGAAAAGTTACAAGAAAAAATCGTCCGAATGATCATACAAGATGTTGATAATAATTTTACTCAAGCTTATTCATAGTTAATTTAGTTGTATTGTATTAATTCTTTAACTTCTACAGAACCGTGCCATATTATTTTCAAAAAAGTGTTTCACAATGCCATTTTATTTATTTATATTGGTTTTAGTATTTTCTCAAGTATTCTCTCGAAGTATTTATCGTTCAAGTTTTCGCAAATTAATTTCAATTTATAAGTGTCAGTACAAAATGTAAACAGAGCTCAAAAAATTTCGATTTTATTTATGATTTTCGATAATTCTTATAATGTAAGTTATAATTTTAAAAGCTTAATTTATTTATATATTCATCTACTTATTTATAGTCTAACATATCTCAATTACCTACTTATTTTTTCTCAAAAATTCTTTAATTTATTTGTAAAAAATATAAATTGTGTATTTATTATGTAATTAATAATTTAATTAAGAAATTCTCTCAGAATTTGATTTGAACTTATCGGAAATGAAAAAAATACTTGTGTTTATTGTGTTTAATAAATATTTTATTTAAAAAAGGTACACAAGTACCTACCTTAAACTGAAATCTGTCTGAAATATCGGTATCAAAACATTAAATTTTAATCTACTCGAGCTCAAGTATGGACTTTATAGCTCTAAAAGTGTAAAGCATACTTATCCTTAGATGTTAGGGGTAGATTTTATGTCATTTTTAACAATAAATGTAAAAATATTGGGATCAAAATTTTAATATCTCCAACTAGTCGATTTCCCGAATTATTTTCCTCTTCAGTGGTGTCTCCCTCTTCAGCAGGTTCTGTGGTTGTTAAAACAGCACTATATCGATGTAAAAAATAATTCCAAAGATCAAATCAAAAAGGTTTTACACCAAGTAGTAGTAGGTTAGGTAACATATTTGTACTAACCACGGCAAAGGTTTTTCAGGATCCTCAAGCCAGTCTGTATATTTTCCAACATGTGTAAACATTTGAAGTCTTGAAAAAAGTTTATTACAAAATCAATTTTATTCGTAAGATATCAAAAGTCCTAAAAATGTACCCTGTTACACCACTCATATGAAAATAAAGTCCAACAAGTTCATATTTTCCATCATTTTGAACCAATAATTGTCCTCCAAGATCACCTATTTAATCACCCAAATATTATTAAACCGAGCCAAATAGGAAGCGATATAGAAAGTGTGACCTGATGCTGCTGCTGTTTTTTCTTCCTGAAATTTCACACAAATCATATCTTTCTCTTTCAAGGATTCCTCAAATCGAGTTTTATTTTTTGAAACAAGGGATGCGAGGCATTCTTCCACGTCTTCGAAATTCACAAGGGCTTTTTGCAACTTAGGATAAGCATCAACATCACGAAACTAAACATTTTATCAGATTTAGTAAAAAAAAAAAACATAATTTCATCCCTATTTTGGTTGAATTTACCCCTATATTTTAGGTCTAATCTAATAACTCTATCCGCTATCCATCTATGAATTTAGTAACTCAATTTTTTTTAGATTAGTTTAGGTTATAAGTTTATAAGGAAAGTTTAGATTATTATGATTTTAAAATTTTTGGGTTAATTTCATACTGGGGTTATGTTAGACCAAAACATAAAATATAAGGGTAAATTCAATTCAACCCAAAATAGGGATGAGATTAAATCGGAGAAACCTTTGGATTTCCGTGCTTTCCCCAACCGATAAAAATTCCTTGTCCTATTAATATTTACAAATATTAAAAATAACATTACCTAAAAATTTAAATTTTTCAGGACTCTGTTCAAGTTTGAAAATTAATGTTCCAAGACCAGAATAAGTTCGTGTACCTTCTTTTAAATGTTCTGGAACACAGATATCACCCTCCTTACAGTTTTCTTCAGGACTCGGTTCAGGTCCAGATGCAATAATTGGTGGTTCTTTATTAATTTTAATGTCCGAGACATATTCATCAAATTTTAAATCACTGGATAATTTGACCAATGCAAGATCATAGAGATCTTTAGGAGATTTACTTTTCTTGTCCTCCTCTTCTGTTCTCTTGAAATTATAGCATTGATGAATTGTGACTTTTTTAATTTGAACGATTTGCATGTGCTCTTTCACCACTGGCTTTTTATGAAACTCATAATGAGCTGTCCCTGCAATTATCTTAAAGTCCTTGTAATGCTTTTCTTTTGTATCAAAAAAACATTTAGCCACCGTCAAAATCGTCCTTTTATCCAGAATTGTTCCTGAACATTCAAAATCTGATTTTAAAAGATAAAAAAAAATTTCAATTTCCAGATAAATTTTATAGAAAATTATCGAAATCTTACAAGAATCTCGAGATATAAGAACTTGAAATGGAAATTCTTTATCATCTTCTACAGCAATTGTCCCAATTATACTTTGAACGTAATTAACCAAAAATGTAAATGAAAACAATATGAGGAATATGACATGAGTATCTCGATTTCTATTTCGAAAAGAGTTCATGATTTCAGATTATAATAAGGTAATTTGAGCAATTTTCAAGATATTTGAGATTCATAGACAGAGTTTAAGTCTCGTTTGAGTTTTTGGCATTGTACTAAGGTACCATAATTTATGAAATTTTTGTTACTAAGGATGGTCTTATTAAGTATTGAATGCATTTCCCTCTGAGCCATTTGAAATCGTTTGAAATGCAAAATTCCATACTTTGTAGGTCTTGATTTTTAGCAAAAAGCATCAAAAATAGATTCGATATTCGATACCTTGCCTAATATGATTAGATATAAAATAAGATAGCCAATATATCTACTATATACCCAATAAGATAACTAGCTCTGAAAAATCACATTTTGACTCTAATTTCCCCGTATGTACCTACTTATATTTAGTAGCCAATTTGATACCAAAATCAGTTTCAAAAACTAAAAATTACCCTATAAACTAGTGTCTGTTTAAATAGAATTTTATGATTAATTTGATTTAAATTTTTTGATAGGTTTTAATAGATATAGGATTTGATAGGTTTTTGATAGTTGATTTTTATTTCGTTTTTACAGATATGAACAAGTTGTAATTCAGAATTCAGTATAAAAAGCATCAAATTAAAGCTATAAATTGCCGACATAAAAATACATTAGGTTTATTCTGCAGCATAAGATGTTTTACAGATTTCTAGTCCATCTTTAACACAGACATTACATCTTGAAACTCTCGAGCTGAAAAAATTTTATCAAAATTTTTATAAAGATAAATTTTTATATTTCTTAATCAGATTTTAAGTTTAAAATATGTACTCTGGACAAATTTTTTGTTTTTTACTCAAGAATTTGACCATTGTCCTTCTGGTATTACCTGATTTTTGTTCCAATACTTATTGTAGGTTTAGGCGATGTGAATTCCTCATTTTCAAAAATAGTTGAGAGCCAATATGATGAGGATTCGGCTGTTTCTGAACATGTTGAACTTTTCCCATCACATTCTACGAATGGTTTTGTTGAAAATTTCTCGAGACATGAACCTGGACTTGAAAGTGATTGAGATGAATAGAATCCAGATTGACCTTTTAGCTGGAAATGAAAAATAATAGTTGAAGTATGTATGTAATATGTATAGGCATTTATTTGAATATAGATTTTATAAATGTCATTTATAATGGAATGATATTTGAATAAAACTATAAGATATAGTTTACCATGTATAAGCTGTATCCAGACCAAAGACTTATCCAGCCTTTGGGGCAATTTGGAACTTTGTTCATCGATTGACTGTGGATAGTTAAGGCTTTTGATGGTGCATGACACACAGAACACCTGAAATATCAAAAATAATCGGATTTTTTTAAAGATTTTAATCAGCTTACGATTAGTAAAGTCTTAAAATTCTTTATATTAATCAGGATACATAAGTATGTTTTTGTATTATTTGATTAGATCAATTTAAATCCCTATTTTAAGGTTTATAAAGTATTAAAAAATGAAAATTTGTCCAAAAATTGCAGTCTAAAATATTCATTTTGATCATTTTTCATAAAATTTCATATTTTAAGACTGTATTCTGCATACACCTACTACATATTATTACCATTACCTATCGATCTTGAATTATTTAGGTACCCTACATAAATATTTCGGATTTAGCTTTAATTATATAGGTAGGTATGCGTAGGTACCCTATTTACAATTATGGCATGAATTTCTAAGTTTTTGCAAACTATGAAATTTTGCTTTTAGTTGCTCCTTAAAAGAAATCTCGTTTTTTGCCATATTACTCGTATTTAGTGAATTTTATAAATGTTTTGAAAATTTTGGCGAAGTCAAAATTTCCAAAAACACATTATTATGAAAATCTAAACATTTTTATAAAAATCAAAAATATAGTATATCAAAATTACAATTACAGACTCGTATTAGCTAATTAGCTAGGCATGTATTTCTAAAATTAGTTTGGGGTAAGGATACAAAATCTATAAAAACTTTTTAGAGGATTTTAAAATAAAAGTTTCGAGTTTAACGTTGAATTTCAACCAAAAGTTTATTGGTTGAAATAAACCTACATTCGTACTCGTATATTTAGTAAATTTTTTTAAAGAATATTATTATTACACATTGAAAAAATCTCAATTAAAAATTTTATAATATCGATGGCAAGATTCAAAATTTCGTATGAACATAAGTAATACACATCTAATGCCATGAATTTTGATCTAGATTACATTAATATATCAAATATTTTGAACCTATAAATTACATTTTTGCAGTTAAATATTTGTGTAGGTATACTCTATCTGTATATCATATTCGAGCATATAGGTAGTCAATTTTATGAAATAAGAATTTTTTTAAAATTTACCTAGAAATGTAGGTTTCAATCGAGCCCTTGGTATTCCCATCAGAGTCGGTAAGCCATGTGGAAACTACACTTGATTCATTATCAGCATATTTACATGATTTATTACCGGCTTGAGTTTGATCGCATTTTACATAAGGAATCGAACTGAATTTCCTCAGACATGAGCCAGTCGATCCTAAATCTTGTAAATGAATTTGTTCGGTATTTCCATTATCAGCTGAAATTGAAATGAGACTGAAACCATCCCATAATTTTTTCAGACCATTCGGGCATTCTGGAATGGAACTTGAGGATTGGCTATGTCGAACAATTACTTCAACAGAACCAAAATCGAAAGATCCATTTTCTCCAGATTTATCAAGTGTGCAGACCCCCTATAAATCATAAATATATGACAAAAAACAAAATTAGATAAGATAAGCCAAAAAAACCATTTTGAGGCTAAAAATTATAAATATTATTTCCGTTCAAAGCTTACATCTCGACCTGGAATTCCTATTTAGAATCGAAATAGAACATTTTCAAAGGATTATTTTGGTATGAAAATTTTTAAACTTACCAGGATATCCCATTTTACTATCGGTGGACAATTAAAAATGAAATTTTTTAAGATTCTTGATTTTGGATTTATCTATATTATTGAAATTTACCCTTGGGATCCTATCAGTAAAAACCATTGGAATTTAGATATCTGGATTATTCAATCTAAAAATATTGAAATATACCTGGTAGACCTGCAAATCCTGGCAAGCCTTCAATCTAAATTTTCAAAAAAATTGGACAAAAGTTTAATTTTTTTTTGAATAATTCTACCCCTGGTGGTCCTCGCATCCCGTTTAAGCCTGGTAGACCCTGAGGACCTACAAAAAAACTCAAAATTTTGATAAAATTCTAAAAAATTTAACCAAAAATCTACCTGGTGGACCTTGGGGTCCTAGAAATACAATAAACACTTTTATTATAAATTCTGTTCATATTTTTTTGCTAAACTAATAGATGTATTGAATTTACCTGAAGGTCCAGGAGGTCCTTGTTCACCCCTTAAAATAGCTATAAAATCGACAAAAAAATTGAATTTGGACCTTTTTATCTCATGAATCATAAATAAGTCATAAGAAATAAGGTTTAAATTTTAGATTACTTTTCTGTTCATTTTCATTATCATCGATTGTTTCCGCCCTAATTTGATCTTGTTTTTGATTTTGATTTTGTGAGTCTTCTTGATTTGTAAAATTTATATTTAAATAGTCGAGCCCAACCTGAGTTTCCGGCTGTGTTATATTAGCAGAGCATTTATTGCAATCTAATGTTTTGCAAACAAATATGGGTATGAAATTAGTAAATCAAATTCAGATTAGGGCAATCATGCAGAGTCATAAACCCATTATGATTATGCAAATTTGTAAAAAAAAAAAAAAAATATGAATAATTTTAAAAGACTATGCTATGGTACTTACCTTCATTAGGTGATCGTAGAAAGAGATAAATAATCAAAATAAAACTGAGGATTTGAAAAAGACAAAGTAGACTTAAAAGCAATTTGATAATTTTAGGATTTCCTTCTCCAAGGCCTATTCCAACCTGAAAATAGTCATAAATAAAATGTATGTAAAAAATTTTGAAATGAAATTGAAAGTTAATGGTAATTAGACACACTTGTATAGTAATGAGAACAGATAAGAGTTTTTGTTCCTTCAACAAATTTATCTAGACTTGATCTTTAACCTTTTGTACATGGTAGTAGTTAATGCCGAATACTCTAGACATTTACATAATTAAGTTAGTTATCAATGCATTTATCCATATAAAAGTGTCAAGTGCTTATTTGAGTCAAAATTAACCAAAATTTTTAAAAATTCTTAAAATTTATATCTTCGAGTACTTGAGTACCTATCTACCCTACCAAAAAAATGAATTTTATATCTTGAATTTTGACTTTCATGTCATTTTTAGAAAAAAAAAATCAAGAATTTTGTAAAAAAAATTTCTATAAAAAGTTAATTATGAATGCCATAATTTTACCTAAGCAAGGTACGAGTAATTTATTAAAGTAATTCTCTATACAGCTCAGGATCAGTTAAGATAAGTAGGAAATGATACAGTAGCCAGAAATTATTCTAAAGAATGAGTACCTACGAGTATACCTGTGTACTTACTGATATTTTGAATAAAATACAGAATATATATAAAATAGAGCATAAATTTGAAAATTTTGCAAATTTTGTTAAAATTTTATGGATTTTTATGAATTTTTAAGTAGGTAGATAACTGATTTTTAAAATCTACTCGTATAAAGACGTTTTTATATTGAGCTTTGTGATATCGTTTTAGATTCAGTTCTGATTCTGATAATTTTTTTGAATTTTGGAAATGTAGATCTTGAAACACAGTATAAACTGTAAACTCTAATCTTAAGTATTATGCATATCAAATGAATTGATAAATGACTTTTGTTCAAAACAATGAGTAATAAAAATAAAGAAAACTTAAAAAATCTACACATTGCAGGATACTATAGCCCTTTACATATAGATGTAAATGCCAAGTTTAAAAGGATTTGATAAAACTTACTTGAGGATTTGCATTCTTTTCAAGTAGAGGATAAACTTCTCTTTGTCCAACACCTGCACCAGGTCCATGAGGTTTCTTATTATTTTCCATTTGTAATTTTTATGTTTTTTTTGCAAATATTTGACTAAAACTTAATAGATTTATTATTTCCTGAGGAAATTGGCAATGACTTGTTATGGCAGTACAAGTAGGTACTTATATTGGTAAAAAGTACCTATACAGTTTGAGGCATTTAAGCTTTGCTTAAATATGTATGATGCATCGAGTTTTTCTTTGTCTATTCTATTTATATCTATTTGGTAAAGTATCATATAATAAGTTTGAATAGTATGATGATTTCCAAGTTCAATATATTTTTTTCACAATCAAGTGTTAATTACCTTTACATTGCATTTCACTATTTATTTTTCCATTTAAATTAGTTCTTGGCAATCCTTCATACATAAAGTACCAGTGGATTTTAAAAAATTTCAAAAATTCCGTTTCAAGAATATTTAGGCTGGAATTGACTCGTTTATTAATGAAAAAGGAGAAAGATTGAAATTTGCTCAGCAAGATTGAAATTTTTTGATATCAGTTCCAATCTACAATGTTAGTAGATTATGAAGTGTAATGCTTGCAAATTTTTCTTATAGATCTTGAATGATTAAGGTTTACTATATAAAAGAACACATCAAAAAGTCATATAAACAGTTGAGAATTTTATTAGAGTTTTGATCGTACAATTTTCGTATAATATTTCTAAAAAATTTGATCAAAAATCACTATCACTTTCATACGACTGATTTTAAAACTACTCGTATCTAGATTATCGAAAATTAAGAACCTTTTAAAGGGTTCCTTATGTATATAACTAACGATAAGAATCTCGTAGCACAAGTAGTTTACGAGTTTTTTGTCACAAAACAAATCACAAACAAAGTCTCGGGGCAAAGACCAAAAGCAAACTGTTGAAAAGTTGAAATGTTTTTACAAACTTGATGTATTCTATATGCCTATTTTGCCTATAGAAAAAATGGTAAAAATATTTAATATTCTTTCTGAATACGAGTACCTACAAGTATATAAGTATATAGAACGCAAGTACAAACTTAACTTGAGTATCTATTTGTTCATAAGTCGGCAAATGTAAAATGCTGAATAATAAAATAAAAAGCTCTGTTCTGTATTACCTATAGATACAGATAGAACTATTAGCAAGTAAGTATACACTATCTAAATGATATATCTAGCAAGTTTGTTGGAAATTTATCTCCTATTTGTTTGATATTTGGATTTATTTGGAATTTAGGAAACACTGATATACCTACAGCAGATATGTCAGATAATACTTTTGGATAATGGAGTAAAAAAAAGTAGGGGGAGATTTTTGGCGAATGAAATAAAAAACAAAAAGGTTTTGCGATTAGTAATTTAATACCATTGTAGGTAGTTTATAATGTGGGTAAAATATACTATTACCTACTATACTTTGACTGATATTAGTAATTTATAGTGGTGAACAAATGGCCAAATTTAATTCAAGTAAAATGTATGTGTGCTTAGATTGAATTAAACAAGATTTTAGCCATTAAACATTGTCTATCCATACTTATGTAGGTGTACCTACATCAATTTTATCCTTAATAGCTTTCAAATATCTACTACCTATATCATAAAGTAAAAATAAAAAACTATCCAGGAAAGTATCGATTTTGTCAATTTGCAGAACCTCATGAGAATATTAGGTCAACTAATATAGTTCTGTCTATGGATTTGAAAAGTTATCTGTTAAATATTATCTTTAAAAAAGCACATTTTTTTATCAGAAAGGGAGAAAAATTTGGGATTTTTGAGAAATTTTGACAAGTTTTTAGAAATCTGAAGAATCAAAAAATGTTTAAAATTTTGCGAAATACAAATATTTTTCAATTTTTCAAGAAATGTGTAGTTATTTTCCAACGGTCGAGGTCTCAATTGATTCTATTTCACCTTTGTTTGTTTTATAGGCTTCTACCGATATTGATAACAATTATGCTGTAGTATAACCTCGTAAGGAAATATTAGGCAACTAATGTAGGTCTAATCATTTGAAAATTTAAGAATAGCTTATTAGACATTTGATCATTTAAAAAAACAGTTTTTTAACTCGAAAAATCGAAAATTTTTGAGAATTTTAAGGAATTTAGAAAACTTTTGACATTTGAATTTTGAAATTTTTGCAGAATTTTTTCCGGAAATATAAATACTTTTAAGTTATTTTTGTATGCTGATATTTTGCAATCTGAGAATGCATTCTGATACCATAAATGAATTATCAAAAGTTAAGTGAAGTTGATGTAATGTGTATTTATGATAATTACACTTGATTCAATCTATGGTATTATATTGCTGTATTATTCCTATCTATCTATTTTGTATTTGTAAGCAAAAGTCATATTATTAATGACTATTAATGACTATCTCGGGGGACTTTTTACTTCGAAGCTGTGTAAATAAGTGACATGTTTCCATATCTCTAAACTAGTAAGTATCTACACTATATCAGTATGTAACTATATACTGGTACTATTGGTATAGCTAGTCTAGAGTCTATAGATATTATTATTATAATTGAAGAGATTCCTTTGACATGACTCTATTAGCCAGTATTTATTTATTATCTTCAACCACTTCTACTAGTACCTATCTATAAATATAGTGTTTATTGTGAATGGGGAGTTCATTACTTGATTCAACAAATTGAATTTGTTCATCAAATGTCCAAACCCTATTATTATATCCAGCTGCAATAATTTTTAAAAAATGTTAAAAAAGGCAACCCTGAATACTGAAGATTACATAGGTAGTAAATATAGTATAAAAAACGAGCTGACCCTGTCCAGTGTAAACAATTCAATTTTGTTTTCAAAGACTTTTTATCTTACTCATAAATATTTGATATTTCAATCTCAAATACAGAGGTATTTACATACATTATATACTTACCAACAAATCGACAAGTACAGCTAACTTATAGTAAACATAAGGTACCTTTTGAAAATAGAAAAGAGCCATAGTGCCCAGAATCAGATTCTTTTAAATCTCAAATTTCTCAAATTCTTGAATATATTTTGACTTTTTGTACTTTTTGAGCACATAAAATTCTGTTACAAAGTAAAGTACCCTATTTTATCCCAATTTTTAGGATAATTTTATCACAAAAAGAGATTTTGAAAAATATTTACACATCTCAAATCATACATACAGATCTGTAGTAAAAACTCAACTGACTATCTGGAGAGAATACTGATACCTACATAATACAAAAATATAAATTTTTGAGAGCTTTAAGGATGCCCTAGACCCTTTTTGGAGAGTCTAATTGGGCTTGGCTTTAACCAACAAGTTCAATATATGAATTGAAGCAATAGTGAGGGTGTTGTTGGCAAAATAAATGCACAAAAATAGATTCATGTCACTAACCAAAATATGCATAAACCACCCACTAAAATCCATCGATCATACAGTAGATACGAGTACACAGTAAAATCATTCATAATCTCGACCTGAAACTTGAGGTGAAGTTTTGTGTCAATAAATAAATATTGCAAAATTAAAACCACAAAATCTAAAGGTCATCAAATTCTTATTCAATTTCTCGAAAAAATCCTAAAATATTTTTTTATGAAAATACTTTTTGAAGATCCAAATCCAAAGTGCTTTCTACCATTTACCCATATGATAAAACTTAAAAACAGACATACTTATTTAAGACTTCTATACTTTTAGTAAAATAAAGTACTTTTCGTAATTATCTTAAAAACTTTTTTTACTACTTTGACTTTGACTTGTGCTATTTTAAAAAGTTAAAAGAACCGAATCAGACCTACCAAAAAGTATCTTTTTTACTTTTCTCAAGCTTAGCTATAGCCTATGCAATGAATATAACAGTAGTATCAGTTCAGTTTTATAATTTACCCAATGCATTTAAACATGAGACAAAAAGTCAGTTTTTGTAGGCGTCATCACCTCCTACAAGGAAAGCCAAAAAAATTGAAAGTCATCAGAATGTAGAGAATTTAAACTTAAAATAAATTTCAAGAAACATAAAGTCAAAGGTCTTCTGACTTTAAAAAAAGTTTATCGAATCAATAAAGTTCATGTCTTTTATTTTCCTATCGTTATCAGTATCAGTACCAGTTAAAAATTGAGATCAAAGTACACTAAAACCTCTTTATACAGATAAAAAAAGCCTAGCTTTTTCAACTTTTGACAATAATTGGGCAAAAAGTTAGTCGAAAAAGCTCAAAGGTGTATTTAGATTAGCTATAAAAACAGATTTTGTCTCAATTCTAATATTTCTAATCACAATTTATGAACGTTACCGCTATACTTATCGTTGGCGAATAGTCAGGAACTTTTAGCTACCTTATAAAGAGATCTCACTTTATCTAATATCCTCAAATTCATTCTAGAAATGATGTAAAATACCAATTTAATTGACTTTGATTAGAAATAAATGTGAAAATGTGAAACAAATGTCTACATCTGTTTATAATTTATTACTTGGTTTGATTGGGGTTTGTTTATACCTATATTTGCTACTTAAATGATAGTTTGCAAATGTTTATTTGCTTGCAAAACCCAAAAATACTCTCTAGATATCTAGGTATAGCATAAAACCTCAACATTAATTACCTATACAAACCATTATGGCGGATTAATGAACTTATTATCATCGGAAGATAAATTTAAATTTGTGTATTTACCTATCTACGAGTATTTAAAGTAAATACTCGTACAAAACAGGATATTTGAATTGCATTTTTTGAGATACTTAATACAATTTATTTACAAGATTAGTCTAAAATTATTTGAGAAAATACAATTTATAGCAAAATAGCAAAAAGGCTTTAAGTTTTAAGTAAGTCAGATTTAGATTTGTTCAGCAGTAGTTGAGTTCAGAGACCAAATTCGAATATAGTCAATTTGCAAGGCTGATTCGTCATTTGCCCAACTCGGTTCCCAATTTGATCGATTTTGCCAGAAACTCAAAGCTGCCTGTGATTCAAATTCAAATAAAATCCGAATTATTTTATGATATTTACTTTAAACATTCTAAACTATATGAGTATGAGGTATTTTCCTACATATACTGTATTATAGGTAATTTTACCTTAGGATCTGTATTCCTCCAAGGTTTCTCATAAGGGCCTATAAAATCATCAGCAAAAAAGATGTCTAAAGATAAGTACCTAACATAGTCTAACTAAAAATTCTAATTCTAAGCTCTAAAATCTAAAGATAAGTATCTACATAGTGCAATATTTTCTAACCAAAAAAATCGTCAGCAAAGAAGCCTCCAGTACCACCTACTCCAACAGCAAATACTAGATAAAACTGAAAAATAACAAAATATTCAAACCAGGGTTCGAGAGTAAAATATTCATATTTTAGGTAAATTTTGTAATATTTATTATAAGAATCACAAAAAATCGATCGAAAAGTCTTTTCATGCCATTGCACAAAACTCAAATTTCAAACTTCAAAATATGTGCTTTGAACTTAAATATAATAATCTACCCAAAAATAATCTAAAATACTGTACTGATAGCCTTAAATCTGTAGATTTTAGATTTTTGATACTATTCCACACTTTTCTTAATATTGAAGAATATGGAATGTATCCTAAAAAAGTAGGAATATCTCCTAAAAACTTTTACCTAATGATTTTCACAAATCCTTTCCTCTGGCCGTTAGATGCGGATCTAAATGACCCCGCACGATTCCTGAGACCACATTAAGGGGCTATGATTGCAATAAGTTAGGTTAGTTTAGGTTTGTGGCGAAAGGTAGAAGTTTTTAGGAGACATTCCTACTTTTTTAGGAGGGTTTTCTTATAAGCCCTTAATATTTTGAAGCTTTTGGC
>JAQIXA010002221.1:0-19053 GCA_034699045.1 Nanhermannia cf. coronata Gr-Ori-00579 | reverse complement strand
CAGGAGAGTGGAGGGTCGTATCAATATCCATGAAGATCCTCATTCAGGAGAAGACTCAGATGATGGTTCAGTTGGTGGAGGCGGTTCAGGTGGTTCTACCCCCAGAGATGCACGTCGATGTCCTCCACCTCCAATAAACCTGGATTACTACGACCGAATGGATGAGCTCTTTACTGAAACTGAAGAAACGCTTTTGAGAGCTCATGAACGAATCGAAGAAGCATACGTTCGAGCTTGTACACTTTCTGACTTATTTCGTGAGGAAATGAATAGAGATCGTCGACATTAAATAAATGACCTACTACTAAAAACTAAAAAAACTAAACTAAAATTGTAATTCAAGTTCAAGTTCAAAGTTGTTATTATCAATCATATAAATATAAATGTCTAAAGGGCAAGGGTATACAGATACATATTAATAATGAGGCAAATTGTAATGGTATCTATCTATTAAATGGAAATAATTCTATTGATAAATCAAAATCGAATCGATTCTTTTCTTTATAATCTTAAGAAAATACCGAATATCCCAAAACCAAAAAAAAACTCTTTTGTAATTTTAGACTGTCAGGTCTACCTCGAAAGATCCTCACTTGTCATTAGAGACTGCAGAGTGCAACTTGACATGTCACTTAATCTCGATCTCGATCTCGATCTCGAGCAGATTCAGATCTGACGAAGTTTTAAGTTTTATTTTAGTTTATTGATAGAATAGAATCTAGTCCTAGACCCTAGTCCTAGTCTAGGTCTACAGACTACTGATTACAGATAGAATCGAGATAAGTTTTTGTCCAACAGCCAACATAGCTAAGTTATATATTCGAAAGGGTCAATATTTACAATGTAGTCCATGTCAACTCTCGAATGGCTGGTGGTAACCAGTGATCAGTATAAGTATCCAGTATCATTATCAACTCTAATTAATTATCTTAATTATCAAGGAAATTATTAGAATAGAATAAAGTAGGGGTACTAATCAAAAATGTATCAAATATGCCCCAATGATCGAGTTTATTGCTCAAGTAGGACTCTACAACATGTACAATTTTATTTTATAGATAATTTTATTTCAAAAAGAGAAAAAAAAGTTGATAAGAATCTTATCAACTTTTTTTTCTTATCATAAGATAAATAAAAAAATAAAAATTACAAAGGTAAGATTTTAATTTTAATTATTTTTTAATTAGATTCAGATTAAAGGGTACTTTATAAATATTTTAATTGCAATTAATTCTAGCACAAAAGGACCATTTATTTATATTTTGCATTTTTTATTATTTTGGTAATTATTTTTACTATTCATTCATTTACCTAATCATTTTTTAATGAGACTTATTTTTAGTTTATTTGTTTGCCAAATAATTTAATACAGCTCTGGCTCTGAAAAACCTCATTTTGGCCTTACTGACTTTTACTAGTAAGTTCATTTAGTATTACAAGTCCAAGAGGGCAAGTAAGTAAATCGTGTAAGGCCAAGATTTACTTTTCCAGAGCTGAAATTCAGCTGCTGAATTATGAAATGGACTATTGATTTTTTATATTTGCTTCATTTTCAATGATTTGTAACCTAATGCCTAATACATTAATTTTAGTTTATTATACAAAAATATTAATTTTTTGTATAAATTCTTGACTTTTAGGTTGGATCGAATTATCCATAAAGACATGGTAGTTCATCCAGATGCAGACTCAAAAGTAAAAATTAGATCAACTCAGCCCAATATTATGCAGGTGTGTTGATGATTTGGGTGGTGTCTAATTACAATTTTAGTTGTTGATTTTGCTTTAAATTGCTTTAAATTTTTTATTTTTATGTTCAATAGGAAGGAGGGACGAGGAGACCTCGACCTCCAGCACTATGGACGAATGGCGAAGTTGTTCAAGTAAAGCATCATGCATTAATAATCTTGAATTTGAGATTTTTTTGAATTTTAATCATTTCCTATTTAAATTTCAGTGGTTTGAAAGACACTTGCACAATCTACATAATGTCACGCAGTATTCCATATTATTTAAAAATGTAAGTTTGAAATGTTGAATCGAATCTAGGCAATCTCATCAGTAAAATTAGTCTTACGCTTACATACTATACTATTCGACTTATTTTTATTATTTATAATAGTTTGTTCATTTTATTAAATTTGATCGAAAAACCATCATTTGGCCTTATACGAAGCCAAAGTTTGTCTTCTCTGTCAGAATTAAATTAAATGTGCGAAAATTACAAATCAGGCAGGCAGTTGTAACGTAACTTACTATGTACTAACTATGTAGATACTGTTAAAACACACTTAAAGAAACATTATAATTATAAATGAATAATATGCCATTTAAAGATAATCGTAATTTTATTTTTATTTTCAGCACAATGTGACTGGTGTTGCTCTATTAAGAATTAATGAATCAGCTTTAGAAAGGATGGGAATTGTAGATGAAGCTCATCGGGAGTTAATTTGGGTTAGCCAATGAATTATCTTAAATTATATCATATTATCACACCTAATAACATTAATTATATCTTAAATTAAAATTACTTTAAATTTCAGAGAGAAATAATCAAGCTCAAATTAAAGGCAGATATTTTGGAATTAAGATTAATTGAACATCAAGTCAAGTGAACGATCATCAAGCCTTTAATCATATCACTTATCTCGAGGTATTTATTTCTTGTACAAAACTTTGTGAAAATCAAACAACTTTTTTAAAAATCATATCGTTTTTAAACATCTCGTGTCGTCGATGTCGATACCAACTTATTTATTTAATACTTCTAGAACTACACCTATTTATTTAATTTAAAGCCTCTTAATTCCTCTTTTTTATGTAAGTACTCGTATCTTGTAAAACTAACTTATTTATTTAAAAAAATAAAATCCTTAAAAATTGATATTATTTTACGATTAGTAAAGCTTGAGTTTTTTATAACTTTTATATAAAAACTACTAAAAAAGTATTAATAATTTGGGTAGGTAATATGGTTAATTAATTAGTAACTAGGACTGATTAGAACTTTTTCTATATTTGAAAAATAGCAGGACAATCTGTAGAAAATTTAAGGTCCAAATATATATGGTATTTTAACTTTTAATACAGTGTTTGTTATTTTATTCTCTAAATCATTTTTAAAACAGCATTTTTATACATTTACAAACAATTATTAGAGTCGAGAAAACAAATGAAAAGGTTAGAATTATATATAAACGTATTACAACACAACACATTAATATATAAATCTAATTTACAATTTGATTTCATTAAGCTAAAATTAATAAGCATAAAATTAAATTTACATCAATATCCTTATATTGCCTACTAAACTTAAATACACAACAATTAGTAATTAACAGAGAGGTTTATATTTAATATTTATAGTAGTACATATAATAAATAATACTAGGTAGAGAATTTTAAAAAAATTACAATATTTTACATTTTTGTGGCTCATATTCCTTTTCCATCATTATTTATTTAATTAAATAATGATATACCTACTTATTCTACTTGTTATTATCAATTAGGTATAATACAAAAAACGGATTCGTTGAGTCCTATATAATAAGTAATATGAAATGTGTAGAGAAGATAAAGTAATAAGTAAATGTATAAATAATAATGTATAAGATAAATTGTACAAATAGATAATAGGTATAAAGATTTATAAATATTTAACTAATCATTAAATGGGTAAAATTTGAGAAGCTTCTTATTCCATCATTTCCTCTTCATTTCCTTCTTCTCCTTCTACTTCCTCATCTAAAGAATTGACAAATAAAAATATTTTAAGGCTAATTCAATATTTACTACCAAAAACTTTTATTAATGATCATCAATATTATATTCTAGACTCGACACGAGACTAATCTTTATCTATTATTTAATTAAGTAGTACTATATGGACTATTATGTAATTCAATCAGCTCTTAAAAACCAGATCTCAATTTTATAAGTCAGTAGATAGTAGATAAATGAAAAGCAAATTTTGAATTTGCAGGTTTGAAAAACCCTGATTAAGTTCAACTAATTAGGCTTATGGTTAGAATACATTTTTACCAAAACTAATAAGGAGTACATATAGGTAAGGTATTTACCTGGATTTTGTCGTTTCCTAGTATAGGCTCTTTTAGCAATTTGTGGTGCCACATCTGATTCTCCATGCATAAGTGAACTAGGTGAAAAAAAACATATATTACAAATATTACAATTTATTGCTTTATTTTAAAAAGAAATAGTGTCTTACTTTCTATAAGAATACAAAGGCTGCCAATGGCTTCCCTGACTTGAAGGTGTAGCTGATCCAACTCTTTGATCCAAATATGACAAACTAGAATCAAAATTGGGAAAAATAGAATTAGAGACTCATTAATGTACTCTATCCATTGTATTTCATATAGATCGTAGTTAGATTACATATTATATTAATAAACTTACACAACTCTCTTATCCTGCTTAAGTAGCTTATTTGTGAATTCAGAAAGAATTTCAAGAAACGCGAGATTCGGTGGTGGACCAGTAGGATCATTGGGATTCTCAAGTGGGTTTACTGAAAACAAAATCCCTTCTCTGTGCAGAGCTGTAATTGCATCCCTATTTTTAATTGCATCTAGTCCGAAGGAGAGAGCAAATCTTTTCGCCAAATCCTATCACGAAAATAATTGTAATTTGATCTTTTTGAATTAACACTTCAATTGTATTATTAAATGATACCTTTAACGCTGTAAAGCTGTCATCAAGTCTATCAACCATACAATTGTCTCTGGGCAAGTCGTTATAAACAGTTTTTAAACTCATCATCATTGTAAGAGAACAATTAACTTTATTTATTTCACGAGCCTTTCCCAAAGTTGCTTTTATAATATCCCCATAATCGTTATAATGCTATATAAAATAAAATAAAATAAATTGTGGTTTTACAATTAGGATCAAAGTATTAATTGGGCAATGCATTAAAATACGATTATAATTATTAATTCATACCCTAACGTAATATTTGAAAACATCCGATCCTGCACTAATAGGCATGACATTATAAACAATCAATTTACAGAACTGAGCCAACAAGTTTCGTTTTTTATGAAGTTGTTCAATCTTAGCATGTTCATCTGTCTCATCTAGAATTTTATTTTATAAAAATATAGATTAATAAATAATGATGTAACCTTTAATTAATGGCCAGTAATAAAGTAGATAGTATAAGAACCCACTTAAATTACCTTGTTGGTCATCATTAAAAACAGTTTCTTCCATAAACTGATTGAGTATTTTTTGAAGATGTAAAGTAGGATGATATATTAACGTCTCCATCCATTTATTCGAACTTAATTGCTCGCAAAATATTATCAGACCGTCACATATTGAAGTATAAGCTTCTTCTTTATACAATAAAGGAGTTTGATGATCGGGTGGAGCTGAAATAAGCGATTGCATTGCCTTCATATAGTTGTGCAAATTAGTTCGGAGGTTTGGAATGTCATCAGTTCCTAAAATATCGAAAGAAAAAAAATTTAATTTATACTACATAGAACAAAGTGCATGTGCATCCAGCTGAAAACATATTTCACGATGTGTTTTTGATATATTAAGACCATCAAGTAAGTTTTTTAAAGTAATAGAAGACAATTTCTTTTTATACCTGATATTCCATGTTCACCCTTTTCTTGAATATTTTTTATGTCCCATAAAAGTGAGAAGTAGCAGGTAGCAATGGTAAATCTTCCAGTCTGAAATGTTATATATAATTAATGATTAATACAGATTATTTCATTTATTTAAAAAAAATCGTTTACCTCTTCTGGATAAGAAAACGAATTATCCCCACCTTCAACAGCTTTGGTAATTATTTTAAATAATCTACTCCATTTTTCTTGATCAATAAAACTATGACATGCTGCAAATATTGAGACTTTTCTTAAATTTGAATTAATATTAAATACATCATCTTCATCTATTTCGTTCTAATAAAAAGTAAATGATAATGATTATTATTATAAATTAATTAGGTATAATACTAAAAATTAGCTTCATTATATGTAAATAATAATTTACCCCTTCTTGCAAATTAGTCTCATACTCATCTAGTGCCCCTTCAGCTTTACCCCAAACATTTTCTAACACATTCATGAGCGCAACTTCGGTTCTACTAGATTTTCGTGCATCATCACAACATATAATTTCCAAAGTCTTTGCAGCAACCTCCAACACATCAGTTTCACTATGCATATCCACGATTTCACGAATATATTCCAATAGCATGTCAAGTGACTTCTCTTGTCTTGATGTTGTGTAAATTTCAAGATCAAAATATTGTGGAAGTGTAAGAAGATTAACAACTTTTTCTGGATCCGCTTTAAATTTACTTAACAATGCTGGTAAAGTAGGAATGAAATGTTCTGTCAACCGATTCTTGTCGTCACTAACTTGCTTCAATTCTTTAGCAGACAAAATCTATATTAATGAAAAAAATATTTGAATTTCATTTAAAAAATTAAAACTTAAAATTAATAATTTTCGAACCTTTCTTGTTGGACCTCGTCCAATTGGTGGCTCACCAGTTGCACATTGCTTGACAGCACAAACCATAATTTCAATAAGACTTGTCTCCTGTTTGTCATCCAAGGCTTCTTCATTTGCACCAGGATCTTCAAGCAATAGATCAGTCATACACTCCCAATCTTTAATCATTGGATTCGACTCAATAAGGGAATCAACAAGATATGCTCCATGTTCATGTAGTTCTGATTCGATAAAAAATTGAACCAAATCTCGAATCAATGGTGAGTTAGGAGTGCGTTGTTTTCCTCTTAAAGTTCTCACATTTTGTACTGCTGCTTCATCGACAACAAAAAGTCTTTCATTTAAAAATTCTCCAGCAGCTTGTGCGACAGCACGATGAGACGAGTAAACAAGTTCATATACCAGTTCACAATCTTTATCTGTTAGAATTTCTTGATGATATCTATTTAAAATAAGTTTTGTTACTATTTTTATCTATTTTGATATTTATATTGTTAAAAATTACCTGTGAATTAAAATAACAAGTTTCACTCCTTGAACTGCTACATCATATTCTTTATCCAATGTCATTGCAACAATACGATCTTTAAATTTACTTGTGAACAACTCAAGCTTAGCTCTTAATTCCTCAGTTGAATACAATGGCTGTAAGGCCTGCAAACATTTTGACCGTACTTCACCAACTTTATCATGAAGCGTCCAACCAATATACTTCAAATAAGAATCATCCAAAAAGTTTTGATGAAACTTCTTCATCCAAATGCCAATCTCGCTCATACAAATTGACCTACCATCAAAAATATGGTTCAATTAATATTTTATACTTATACATATACATATATTTAATAATTATTCCAATTATTTCTTACCTAATTTCTGGTAGCGTATCTCTATATCTATGAACGAAAACAGATTTAAACATATAAGTAAGCATATTTTTAATTTCGTCCATATTTTCTTCCAATTCTTGTCTTTTTTGCAATAAAACTTCCAAGCGATCAGCTGCTCGACTACCAGACTTCTTTTGTCTTTCTGAATCATATTGACGTTGAGTATTATCCAAGTTAATAGATACTGTTAATGCTATAATAAATAAATTCAAAATTGATTAAAAAATAGTGTCTAAAAAAATATTTCCAAAGTAGATTTATTTAATATAATTTTTGAACTTTACTTACCCACATCCACTAGTGCTGTCATTAGTTTCATAGCAGCTAGTGATGCTGTATGTCTAAATGCACGTACTTGAGAATCCGAAAGACCAGTAAGGAGTGAAATAATATTATCCATTAAATGCTGATCATAAATTATAGAATATTGACATTGCTTGACCAATGTTTGTACAAATTCACAAAAGTTCCCTCGAAATTTCTTCCATTGCTGTCCCGAAATAACTAAAGGATATTCTCCACTTTCCTATAATTAAAATTACAAGTTAAAACAATGAATGAACAAATGAGTTAATAAATTGTTAATTGTATAAAATATAAATAATCTTACTTCATCGAATTCTTCAGTCATTTTACGAATTATTGCCGAATGCTCCAGCGATTGCATCTGAGTTGTTATTTTCCCTTTACAACCAGAAGCACTAATGAAGAACTGCATCAACTTTAAAATGGTCGAATCCCGATCTCTTTTATAGTCATCGATCCAATCATCAACTAATTGTTGTAAAGATGCTTTCCCACTAAATATTGCATTGTACAAACTATCGTCTTCATCATCCATTGTTGGTATCGGATCTGTAGATAATTTCTTAACCCGTCCTCGACCCCGTTTAGGTGTAGACATATCATCTGATGGCGTTGGAGATCTCATAGGTGTTTGCACTAATTGTTGTTGTTGCTGTTGCTGCTGCTGAGCTTTCTTCGATTTGTTCCCACTCCCTGGTGGTCGACCTGGCCGACCCCTTTTTGGTTGCTGTTGAATAGGTACCGATGGCGGAGGTTCTGAGATATTAAATGATGATGAAGATTGATGAAAGGTACTCGAGTCCTCGTATTCACCACCACCATGGTTATCAGTATACTCAGCAAACATGTCCTCACTACAATAAAAAAAAATACCAAAATTAGGGTACCAAGTAAAGTAATAATACCTAGGTAGTTCTAAAAAAAGGTAAATTTTAGATAAATTACTCGGTGAATAAGCCTCCCTGATGACTTTCCTCATCCACAGGAGTCATGGGATTCTCAAATTCAGGCGGAGGGTCATCCATCCGAATCCGTTTACCACCTCTGGCTCGAAGCATCATCTTGCCTTGATTTCTAAAAAAAAATACACATACAATATAGGTCGAGTCCAAGCACACAGTACAGATTACTCTAAAAATAAGTCTTTCATTTCTCTATTTAATTCAGCTGTAAAACCCCCTATTTTGCTCTCGCTCATAAGTAAATACAACAAATACATGTGAAGGCGAGGTCAAATGGTGGTTTTTCAGAGCTGAAATGAATAGAGACGTAGAAAAGAGATAGGTAAAATAAGGTAAAATAAAGGTAGATAAAAATAAAATTGACATTACTTTGCTTTGCACAGAGTTAAAGATAATTGACAGTCGAACCGACAAAAAAATACAAATACAAGTTACTTACCCTCGTCTGACCTACTAGCAGCAAATACAATTAATTGTAATCGCTAATTGTGACAATTAGCAATTGACAATTGGCACCCACTTTAATTGACCGACAATGAAGACAAAGACATTTACCGCAATAAAATAATGGCAATGAAAATGAAAAATGGGCAAAAAAATAATTTTCGAGAGATGAGAGAATGAGATTTGAGATTTTTCAAAATTTTTTCTGGCTTCTATTTTTTGTACTACCTCCAATGAGCTCTCATTATTTAGCCTTACATTTTAGAGTCATTTTTTGAAAAAACCGTTTCTCACCTTTCCCTTTTTTTGGAAATTGCATATTATCATCGAATCGAATCATTTGACTTTTTTTTCGAACATTTCTTCTTATAACATCAATAATTTATGAAAACCTCTTTATTAAGAACACATTTCAGAGTCTCTTATTAAAATTAAAAGGTTCACTTCACATTTAAATTTTAAATTAAGCCTTGGTATAACGCTCTACTATCTCAAGTCTCAAGTCTCCAATAATTTAATTTTTTAGTCTATCCTTCAAGATTCAAGTCAAGTTTATATTTTAGTACCTGCCTAGAAGGTATTAATTTAAATATAAGAATTAACATCTTTGTTAGTTGTAACTTAAGATTAACCGAGATACTGATCAGCAACTCAGCTCTTATTCTTAGACTTAGAACTCAAATTTTGGATTTTCTACATACCTATACACTCTTGAAACTTTTTTTCAGGGCTTAGCTGAATTCACTGATAAAGTCAAGAATTACATATTACATAATATTATTCGATAATTTTTTTTTAAATCGACTAAAACTTTCATACTTGACTGTAACTTCTAATATAAATTTAAATCTAATCAGTCTCATAACCACTAGCATAGCCATAAATTATAATCATCTTTATGCTTCATATGCAATCTAAATCTAAAATTCATGTAATGTACGGTGTAGGTACAAGTACCAGTACAAGCACCAGTACAAGTACAATACAAGTTACTAGTACAAGTAGAGTATCTGCTATTGCTATACTTGCTATAGACCACAGGAATTATATGTAATATAGGTAAGTACCTATATGCATATCGAATAAAATTATAATATAAATAAATAAATGTGTTTGTAATGTATAGTATAAAGGTCTATCATTTTTCTCAAAAAGTTAATTTTGATAGTAAAAGTTTGAGGTATTTTTAACGAGACTAGTTTTTTAATAAAAGATTTTTGAATAAAATTATTAACGATTATCAGAGAATCAGTAGATTGATAATATAATTCTAAACGATAATTACAATAGGTATTATCTATTTTTATAAAGTATAAATATATATGTAGTACAAACAACTAGGCAATCGTAAGCCTGATAATAAATTTGTATGATCATTATTTTTTGTTAAACTTTTCTTCTTCTTGAAAACCTTTAATCATTTCTGCTTCAAATTCTTCTCGATGTTTTTTAATGAAATCTTGTAGATATTTTTTACTCTCAGGATCTTCAGGTGGGTAATGATCTCTCTTCATCTCAATGACCCATTTTTCAAAATACTCAGCCTGATTAAAGTAATAGAATAATCCTACAGGAAATGTTACATATATCGCCATTTTAAATACTTCTAATGCCCAATTTCCCATCCTATTAAAAGATTGTTGGTGTTATTGAAATTGTTGTCTTGAAAGGTTATTTGCTACAATTCTTTCTGTAAATATAATAAAAAAAACAAATTTTACATTACTATATTGCTAAATATCCTACTATTATTTTATTTTTATTCAATTATTTTAACTCACTTTTATCTTCAGCTCTGTAAATCAGATTTATGGTCTCTATTCTGCTTCAAGTAACATTGGAGTTTATAAGCAAGTTTTTCTGAGCAGCTTTACTAAAACGAATTTACCTAGTTAAAAATTAAAAGAATTTGATTAGAATTAGAATCAGAATACCTATACAATTGACAATTTAACTACAAGCAATTTATATTTCTATTAAGCTAGACCAGGTTAAGGTTATTTATTTGATAATTCTATGATGTATTTTTTCAATTCAGCTCTAAAAACCAGATCGGAATTATAAATGAATGCTTTAATACCTACCTACCTACTATATTTTACTTAATCTTTTTATTACACTTTAATAAAATGTATAAAATATTAAGTTTAGTTTAAGAACTAAAGCTAATTCATTTAACTCAGATGCGGCTTTTGGCTTTGGCCTAGATTTCCCTATTATTACATATCAAAATTAAGGTCAAAATCTGTCTCGTCAGAGCTGAGTGAATATACATAAAAACCATAATACTTATAATACAATCAGGTATCAAAAATTAAATTAAAATTACAAAAATTAAAAAAAAAATTAGAACTTATTAATTAATCAATCAAGTTAAAAGTTAAAAAAGGAAAAGGTACCTTACTATACCTAGTAGCATGAATAATTTAAAAAAACCAAAAAATGTCAATACATAGGTACTTACAAAATATCAGCACGTCTTTTCCAAGAACTTGTACTTAACTTCAGTTAGTTATTAGTTAATTAAATTCTTAAATAATTTAGAATTTAGATTTAGAATTTAGAATAGTAATAGAGTACTACTCTATTAGTAAGAGATAGAGATAGAGAAGTAATAGAGTAATAAGAGAAAGAGAATAGAAAAAATTAAAAAGTTATATTTTATTTTATAAAGGATAATTTTGACCATAATATTTCTCTATTTAGTAAAATACTCTCAAAAAAACATTTTTAAGGGTCAAATGAGATAAGTGTCCATTCCATCCATTCCATAATTTTTTTAGAATTGTAATTGTATTGTAGTAATTAGGTAAGTAGTGATTAAGCTTAGGATTTACAATAGGAATTTGTAATGTCTTATGGTCTATTCAATTCTGAAAGACAAATTTTTGACTTAATTTTAACTGCAAAAATAATCCATGGTTTGAGGCGGAGGCGGACGGCCAAGGCCAAAATAGAGATTCAAACAATATGATCTAAACTTGCTTTAGTGCTTAATTAATACCTCGATAACTTTTGAATTGCAATTGCATTCTTAAATAATGTGGAATTTAGAATGGGTTTGTTTTCAATATAAAAAATACAAATTTTTTATTAAAAAAGTTTTTATGATCTTTTATATTTTTATAATAATTTAGTAAAAAGATAATTAAATTATAACAGGATTAACATTAAATAAGTTTTAACTAATAGTAGAAATGACCAGAATATGAGATATTTATTGAATAAACTTTATTCAAAGCAATGGTTTCAAAATAATATCGGTTGTTCATTAGTTTAGTTATAGAGTGAATGGGGATTAATATTCAATATTCAATATATTCATTCAATATATTAATATTCAGTCATTTCAATTTCAACAAAATTACTAATTTGATTATTTGTAGTAGTATTATTACAAGGACTAGATGTGTCGACTGAAAAGTGCAAATCAATTTCAAAATTTTCAAATCCTTTATTGTCAACCCCATTCAAGTAATCTTGATAAGTTGGTGGTGGGTCATCATCAGTTTTAACCGATTCACTTTCAGTTTTTTCCTTAAAAATGAATTTATACCATAATATGAAGCTAGTTAAGTTACATGAATTTTTGGAGCCTTACATCGGTGAAAATCGGTTTTCTACAACTAAAAGCTCGACTAAAAGATGGTGGAGGACTAGTTGAAAATACTGTCTCGTAAATTGTTGGGATATTTTGGCCATTTGGACCATTATCTGGACCATTTTGACTTCCTACAAAGTATAGAAATAGCTTTTAAATATTATTTGCAAGCATACCCTATACTCCTACTCCTACTCGTACTACTCCGTATACTATCGTAAGTTATTATAAAAATTACCAAACAAATGTTGTCGCCTAAATATTTCACCACTTCGTCTACCACTTAAATATCTCCTGGAAAAACAGATCAAGTGGCAACACATGAAGAAAATCTACTCAGGAAAAAACTCGGTAATACATATATGCGGGTACTTATATTGACAGAAAAACCAGCTTTTTTGTCTCAGTTTCTCCTTTCATATATATAAGACCAAAGTTGGTTTTTCTATCACAAATCTCAAATCACAAATATCCGAAATAAAATAAAACTTACAATGAAACATATAGAACAGAATACAATCAAAATAGCTGTAATTGCAAAATCCATACTATCTTAATAAGTAAAACTCGTATTTATAAAGATCAATTTTGGAAATTTTAAAACTCTGATGAATGGATTTGTAATTTTTTTTTTTTTTTAACTTTACCTACCTTTTCAAGTACTAAATTGAATATCAAATTTTGAACTTAACCATGAATATTAACCTTAAAAAGATTAAAAAACATTTTATGGAATACCTACCTAGTGTCATATAATATATTTTAAGGATCAACACTCATAAGAGCTACATTATAGATATATTAATAATATCATATCAAATCTGTGGATATCTAAATATGCAATACCTACGTAATATAGTAAACATAATTATCATATATAAATACAGATATGTTCGAGATAAAATGATAATAATAATGAGATAAATATTGAATTGTATCAGTTCTCAAGAGTAATAAATTGACATTTAAAAAACAAGGACACATTTTATATTTATTGTTACACAAAAATCTAAAAAAAAAAAAATAAATAGTCAATACTTTTCAATACTTTATTAATTTTTTTATAATCATTATTAATTATTTATATCATATTTTGTAAACGTAATTTGTTTATCGTTAAAATTAAATTAAAATAATCTAGGCATTTAGCTGGTTTCGTAAGTAGTACTTTAAATATGAATTTACTATACGATCGAGTTATAAATTTTAGTCTCGATATCCCATATAAATATAGGCAGGGTACTACATGTAAAAACTAATAACGAGACCGAATTATGGTTTTTCAGAGCTGAGGTTCTATACTTTTAATTTCATTTACATACACGTAAATTAGCGAATGCATTTGCAGGTATTTAAATGGTAATATACTGTAGATACTACAAGTTTAATGAATATTGATTAGGTAATATTTATCATAGGTGGTATTTTGGGATTCTTATCTATTATCTACTTAAATGTCAGTTCATTTCCTTATTTACTTTTTTGAGTAAAAATTATTAGTTATCAGACCGATAGTTAGGTAACAGTAATAAGTAATAAGCTATTTTTAATCAGTAATTATTCAAATGAGCACATTTACCTAATTTGATTAATTTTCTTGGAACTTTTCGAGCTCGAGTGATTTAAATATTTTACATTTAGAACACCTACGGACTATGGATATACTGATACTTGATCACTATTTTTAAAGTCCTAATAGCTAACCAGGGGATATTTATAAGTACCTTATACATATACCTATCCAATACTTTGGTATATAAAAACATTGTGGAATGTACACCTAATATAATGGCATGTCAAAATTATCATTTTTACAAAACGTAATTGCACTAAAACCATATACCTAACTTAATTACTCATAAAATAGCTTTGATGCTCAAAATTACTTTCAAAATCAAAATTTCATTACTCATAGTCGTTAGAAAATTCGTTTTGAAATTGAAAGCTTGGACCTATAGGGAAAGTTTTTGAACACAAAAAGTATCAAGATATGTATCTACTCGTACTTGAACTTTAACTGGAACTTAATTTCTTTTTTTTTGAAGTACAACAGATTACAGGTTAATATCTCTGCTTATCAGAGACTTCATCATAAGTTGGTGGAGGTGGTTCTTCAATAACTACTGATGAAAATGGTGGTGGTGGTGAAAGAGTTCGGGCAGTACGGGTATTTCGATGATGATGATGATGTCTTTGTCCATGAATTTGTGGAAAAGTGTTTGTTTGAGACATTGGGACTCGGATTTCGTACAATTCAACTGATCTTGATCCTCCATATCCAGATATGGTGGCCACTATTGTTCGCCTATTTTGAGGGTCTGCAACTTCTCGAGCTAGAAATTTAATTTCAATTTTAAATGATCCTAAACTTTAGGAAATTCTAGTAAATTTTAACCTCATTTAAATTTGAAAGAGGTCTTTTTTACATCCTGAATACTACATCTCTATTCAAATAACTCAGCTCTGAAAAACTCGATATTTTGACCTTAGTTTAGCAATATGTAAGAAGGTATAGTAATATTAAAAAATGTTAGGTGGTAAGATATGTAAGTAAACTCATTCAATAAGGTATATGCACATGAACCAAATACTAGAATTATATCTGATCTACCTATAAATAATACCTACTACTAGTGCTTATTCCTACATAACTTATAGGTTTAGGTAGTACCATTGCTTAAAATATTTAGTAGGTAACTTACAATAAAGTAATTCCCTTCGCCTCCGAATTTCATCTTGAGCCCTCAAATTTTCCTCATAAGCTAGATTTAAACCTCGACAGCATGAACTCACAACCTTTAAAAGTAAAGTCCATTTTATACTTCGATATATATTGTCAAAATGTTTAAACTTACGATCATAAAGAACAATATAAGGGCAATAATCAGCACCACTATTACAGTTTCCATTTTTGAAAATTTCTACATTTGTACCAAATCTTTATTAAATTAGTGGTAGAATTGAAATTCTAATTAAGAAATGATCCAAGTTTAATAAAAAAAAATTTAATAACTAAATTTTTGAAGTTTTGAAAACCTTTTGAAGTTTTGAAAACCTTTTGAATAAATTGAATTCAAATCAAATGATTTGTAGCTAATTGTAGAAATGGGTATACATAGTAGTCAGACAATCGTATCACTATTAGTCAAATGCATAAGTGCTTAGTACTTCCTAGTAGAAATTAATGACAATTATTATTAGTTGTAGTATAATACTTGTAGTCCTCATAATATATAAGTAGGTACCAAATGTATAATTTCATGTTTTGACGTTGAGAAATATTTTCAGATAGTGGTTTATTATTATCAAAAGATAACTTAATTGTCCTTTATTTTATGACTTGCTTTTGCTGACGACAAATAAATGGACTAGTACTAACTAGGTATAGTTACAATATATTATGCATTTAGTAGAGCATTAACTTATGGAGAGCTTTATTTTCTTACTTTATGTTTATCTCAATTTTAAATTTGAAATCCCAGCTTTCGTTCATTTAATTTTGATTATATTACAAGTATGATTAGGATTACAGAATTGAAATTAGAGATAAGAATACCACTACATATCTGGATTTGGCGTAATTTTCCTAATCGTAAAATTGAAAATTTGAATACAAAATACGTGCATACTTAACCATATTATGTTTTTTGTTTACTGAATCTAAACCTAATCATCGTGTAATCCCGAGAAAAGGATAATTTATGATTTTTTTGATAATTATAATCATCCATGAACAATCAGTATTATAATGTATCTAGGTACAATTACAATAATAATAATAATTTGCTGAGACTGATATAATTATCGTATAATACGATACTCACAAACGGACTACGGAGTACAAGTTAGTAATTAATTCAGAATACCAAAACCAAGATTTGTTTATACGAGTAGTGTTATAAATAGATGATTTTGTGATTCTTGAAGATTTGTTGTGAATATGTACTTACTTATTACTTAACCAGTATAAAAATTTTGAAATTCGAAATTTTATTTTAAACATAATTGTAAATACATAAGAAATTAAAAATTCGGCAAGATTACATATAACAATAATGGCATACAAAAATAGATAATATAAAAATTGGCTAATTATGTGGGCTTGTTTTCTTGAGGATTTTCTTGATTTATTGTCTCAATTTCAACTGGTATTGACGTAGAATTTTGAGTAACTGGAGTTTTACTAATAATAGAAGTACTTGTATCGATTTCATTCCCATTAGATTGACTTAAATTAATCCTGGATGATTTAACAATTTCTTCATATGAAGGTGGGTCAATTTCAATATATGCAATATTTTGAAGGGTAGGGTATTTTAGAGCTGATTCGAATTGAGGTGGTGGGGCTGAGAGATCGACTGGATGATGAGTGTTGGCTAAAAATGTTCAAAAAAATGTCAAATTTTTTCTAACCTTGTTTAAATATCAAAAGGCTCAAAAATAGATAAACTAGAAAGATATCTTAACAGATTCAGATAATACATACTAAAAAGGTATCGTATAAGTAGAGTATAAGTGAGCTAGACAAAATATGGGGATATATTGAAAACAATAGGCATTTGAATGCCATCGAAAGGCATTTTGAAACTTTTTAAAGAGAAATATGTACCTACATATTTTGCAGTTGATAAATAATCTGCAGATTTGAGTTAGAATTCTAAAAATGTTAAAATTTTCGAAAAAGTTATCAGATTATCTATCATTTCAATTTCAAATTGCCTTTAGTTTAAATACCTATGTACTGAAAAACTAAAACAAGTTTTTGAACTTTGAACAAAATTTTATTGAATTTTTTTTGAATTATTTTTTAAACTTTTTTGAGAGATCAGTAGAAAATCTTACATTGTGATCTAGATGTGTGAACATGGCAAATTTCTGGATTATTTGAAGAATTCCAATTCGTTTGATTTTGTTCACTCAATTTTCGGAAATATCTAAAAGTCTATAATCAAATCAAAATAAAATTATGAGAAATGTATTAGACTAGATTTATGTTAGTTACTTATGATAGATCTTACAAGATATTTAAAAAACAGTAGAAAGATTATGATAAAAAGGAAGGTAAAAACTCTCTCAAGACCCCAATCAACCCCGTCCATTTTAGAATTTTAATAAAAAAAACTTTTAAAAATTTGTAAGTATCTATTACAAGTTACAAGTCACAATTTGAACCATAAAAAATAGAATATTAGAAGAATTGTAGTAAACAAGTAACAAGTGGATAGTAAAAATCACACTAATAAATAATTTTTATAATGGCTATACTATAAAATAGTATACTAGATATATCTGGAAAATGATTTATTAGTATTAGGTACACTTTCACCCTTATCTAATCTTTTGAAACTTTTGAACGTCTAGTTTTTACACCAAATATTATGAAATTATTTATATAATTAGAATTCTACCAGTGATTAGGTCTAAACTCATAATATATATGATTCAGAATCAGATTGGTAATTCAGGTAATATAGTTATTGAAATAATTGCAATTTGCAAATGCAAAAATATCAATATTTCACAACGAAATATTGATAGATTATTAGGTATATCTAGCAAAATTAATATTTTTCTGTCATTTCAAATTTCAATTCATTTCACACTTGACTGAATATGAATTTTAAATTCAAAATTTACATTACTGTATTCCGATAGACTCTATCTGTATGTTATGTAGAATGTACAATTTTTAAGTTCAAACTAAACTTGTAGTAATAATTGGAATAGATTTATAAAGCAGGATTTAATTGGCAAAAACTGTACCTATATTTAGAGGAATTCTTTGAAATTGAAAATAATGAGAATGACACAACCTGGAATTTATTATGCTAATATTATTCATACCTAAATATTTCTGCTAACCACAATTAACAGGTGCATTTAACTTAGCCCTATCTGATATGATCTTTTTTGATATTATAATTTGTTCATCATATTGAAATCTTTCAATTTACATACCTATCTATTTATATTTAATAATAATTATCCAATACATACAGTTAATACAGATATTTAGTCGTAAATACCAAATATGTACAAAATGTTTACCTATTTACAGCCATTATATCATTTTTAAAATTAAAATTTTTCATTTTCAATTAAAGAAACTATTATAATATCACTATTGCATGAACTAATGAACTAAAAAAGGTCAAAAATAATAGCCAAGTCTCATATATATAAAATGACATACGCCTTAGACTTTTGATCCCTTTTTTAACTTTTTTGGCACTTCAAAAACTCTTATTTAGGGTAAAATATAAGTAGGGGTAGATGTGGGATAGTATTTACACAACTTATTTCGTATTTAATTAATAATTAGCAAACTACTGGTTATATC
>JAQIXA010002220.1:0-19063 GCA_034699045.1 Nanhermannia cf. coronata Gr-Ori-00579 | reverse complement strand
TGAAAATAATAGATTTTAATACAAAATCGATATTTGATGATTTGCAAAGATAAAAGACAAATAAAGTAGTGGGTTTTGTAGAAAGCCAGCTAATCTCGTTTTGATTTCTGCAAAAAAGCATTTTATTTATGTAAGAAATTAGCCCACATTTAAAATATAAGTAGGGTACTTTATGAACAAGTTCTGTTGTATATTATGGGACTCTCTGAAAGGCGGCAAAAGTCACAATATTTGATTTTAACTCGATTATAAATGACAAATAAAGCAATTCTTCCCATCAAGGACTCTCAAAAAATGAACATGTTTTTGCTTTCTCATGTGAAAGTTAGCCAACCCAACTTTTCTTTACAAAAGTCTATACCTACAATATACTGTATATCTACCGATATTTCAACAAATTTTACTAGAAATCAAAAAAACTTTTTAATATACTAAATACTGAGCTCAGGAAATGAGCTAAAAATACCCGGGTAAGATCTCAGGACCAAGTAATTGCAGATTTATGTGGTGTTCAAGTGCAAATAATATCTTTTGGCAAAGTTTTTTTTTTCGAAAGAAAAAATCTCGATTTTCCTGGGAAGAAAGGCCCCGAGAACTCTTTGAAATTTAGAAGTCTCAATTTCCTTTTCTAGAAATTTCTACAAATATTAGCTCGCACCTAGAAAGGCATATTTTGTGCCATTTTGACCTCTAGGTCAATCTAAATTCTTTAAAATGGCAGATTTTGACATTTTTCGCCTTTAATTTTCTATGAAATTCATCAAAATTATTGAAATTTCAATATTTTGGATCATTTCAAACATTTTGGCTAATTTGAATTGCTTCAAAATGAAAGTTTTGGAAAATTTTAGGGTAAAATTTTGCATAAAATTGGTCAAAAATATCAATATTTCTGGCTATCTGATTTGTTTTAAATAGCAAATTTTGAAATATTTTTGCTTAAATTGATCAAAATTGTTAAAATTTCAATATTTTGGGTCAATTTTAAACTTTTTGGTTAATCTGAATTGCTTCAAATTGGCAAATTTTTAAAATTTTCAGGTAAAATTTTGCATAAAATTGATCAAAATTACAAAAACTTTTAAATTTTTGATATCAAACCACATTGTCAACTAAAATTAGTTCAAAATTTGAGAAATTTAGAGAAAAATTTAGTTATAATGAGAAAATTTGACCTTTTTTGAATGACATTTTAAGTCGAATTTGATAAAATTAATTAAAAATTGCAGCATTTTGGTAGCAGTTTCAACGTCAAATATAATTGTTAGTTTCAAAATTTTGAAAATTTTGTCAAAAGTTATTGCAAATTGTGCACTAGACCAAATTTTTCTGCTAATTTTATACACGATTTCTAGTAATTTTTACAAAATAAAGAAAAAATCAATGATAAGTATCAGTATATATCAGTAGTACCTAGATACTTTGGATTTTTGAGAGCCTTTTCTCTGGTTGTAATCATATTTTTTTACAAAAAAAACCGCAAAAATGTAGGGTAGGATAGGACTAGGTGTAAAGTGTAAACGAAAGCAAATATGTTTTATTACAAGATTTGGATTTGAATCGATTTCATTCAATTCGAAAATTTCCCGAATTTTGGATTTCAATTGAAAAGGCTTTTTTTGAAGAGAATTTCAATGACTATTTACAAATCTCTGGTCTTGCAGTTGCAATTTTGTACACAAAAAAATATATGTAAAACTAGGATTTAATTAACTACTATTTAGTTAATTAAGGGTATAAATAATGAGATCAAACCGTATTACCTTATTTTTCAGGGCCAAAGGTCAACTTTTGAGTCAAATTGATATCATATTCGATTACCTATAAGCTATGGCCAATTAAATATCATTTTCATAAACATAGAGAACCTTTTAGGGTTAAAAGTATCTCAATGAGTACCTACTTGAAATTTTGTCGAAATAGCACAACTAGACCCTTATACAGATATAAGGGTTCTTAATGCCAATTTTGGTTAAAATTGATCTAATCTTAAGATTTTCGAGGTATCTTGAGGACAAACAGACGACAAAAAAGTGCAAGCAAAGTTGAATAGTAAGTGCTCGCTTCACTCGACCAAAAATGAATAGATTCAAGTATAAAATACTCATATAACTTTAATAGCAAAGTAGCTTTAAATGTCATGTCACTTCTTATAACTTATGTCAAATATTTAATAATTTAAAAAAAAGTCGGACAAGGCCTAATCCAATGAAATTTATAGACTTTGTGACAAAAATGTCAACATTTTTACAGTGTTTTTTTTACAATAATCTTATTGAATTACTTGTGACATGTAAACCTTACAAAAATATTCTTTTTACATTACAGAATATGGTTAAAGCCATACTTTTGGACCAAATTTTGCTCAAAAAATTGATATTTTTGCTAATTTCTCGATAAAATATTACACAAATCAAAATCAAGATCTATATACAGTTATAAAAAAGGCTTAAATGAAATTCTGATCATTTTTTAGAACATTTTTACAATTATAGAAGGTATATTGATGAGGATTTTTTATTTTCTAAAGTTAACATTACGATCAAATTCTATAATTACATTGTATTTATAGCGATATTTTGTGACCTTCTTTTGAAGTTTTTTGTGATCTTTTGTGTGTCGGTTTTTAATTGGATAGTTGAGTCTTAAAACAACAAGTTCTATTTGAAAGAAATTCAAATAAATATACTTATGAATACACTTGTTACTAAATTATGCCTACTAGAACTGTTACTGTTAGTAATTTTGCAAGACCTATGATTAAAAGGCTAATTTCTAAAGAATTGTAAAGAACTTGATTTGTCTTTGATTTGTAGAAAATTTGTATTTCATTTCAGTTCTGTTCTTTGAAGCTTAAAATAAATGAAATTGAAAGGATATTTTTGGGTTACAATGGGTTTTCTAGCCTTTATACGGAGTAGGTATAAGGCATAATATAGCACAAAGGCCTGAAAGGCAAATTTATCCTGTATTTCAATTATTTTAATCAATTTTAGTATTAGTAGGTACTAAAATATAGGGGTAGATTTGGGATAGTTATTGTATTATATCGATTATTTGGCTCAGATATCAAAATGGCGACCAAAGAGGCCATTTTGAGGGATTTGAAGAGATTTAAAAGCCATCTCTCAAAAATTATCCGAAATATTGGACAATTTTAGGTATTTTTTTATATCTTTAATTAATTGAGATTTGTTCTATAGTAACCTAAGACGTTATCTTTTTATCAGATGTTTAAAATTGTTTTTTTGATCTTGGACACAAATCTTGGAATTTTGGCAAAAAATTTTGTCGAAATTTTGTTGAAATTTTGTCAAGATGTGTTTGCAAGATGCAGTTTTGTCGGTTCGTCGATCTCTTCGTGACTTTCGTGACCCTGTTCGATCCTCATGTCACATTTTCTCTGACTCGACCATTTTGGCCACTTTTCACCTTCTCATGAACTACATAATCCCACTTGTAAGTTACTATTCAGGATATTTCATAGAGTTTTTCTTAGTGCTAGTTTGATTTTGGACAAACTATCTGTATATATAGTTGACCTAATTTATTTGAGAATATCTTGGCTATCTCTACATATAGATGTAGAAATTTTGATTCAACCAAAAGGCATATTGGGGTTTTTTGACCTATTTTGGTCAAAGTCTAGATTTGAATTAAATTATCTAGATATAAAGGTCTGAAATTTCAAGTGTTGTGATTCGGGCCTTTACCTAGTTAAACCTCATATAAGGACCAGAACTGCCCATTATAACCCCAAAATATCATTTGAAAACCAGTTTCAAACTATCCCTAATCTATTCCTTGATTGGAAAAAAACTTTTTTAAAGAGAAGTAGGTAGTAGATATTCGATTTTGGATCAAATTAATCAACAATAAAATATGACCTTTAATTTTGCAGATCATGATTAGCATCGGTTCGATTTTCATGGAGCAAAAGCATTGTCCAAAGGAAAAGATCGCTCTTCTACTAATTATTGGCGGGATGGGGCGGATTTTGTGCACTTTGGCTAAAAACATGATTTTGGCCAAACCTGAGGCAGATGGAGCGAGGTCAAGACCATTCCTAAGGGTCATTCGTGGACTTTTGGACCTTTTCTGGATCTCATGGTTCATCGCATCCTGTGTCATTGGTATACACTTTATTTATTCAATCTAGCCAAAATTCAAGCCAAAAAAAAGGCTTCTATTTTGGTTAAATTTTGGTTGAAATTAAACTTGAGTCCAAAAAAAATCAACTTTAAATCATTATTTCAAAGTTAAAAAGAAATAATTTTGCCTCGAATTTTGAAATTTCACTCATTTTGTTGATAATTTCAAACTTAAAAATTCTAATTTGAAATTCTAATTTGAAATTCTAATTTGAAATTCCAGTTTATCGGCTTCACTCTCATGTTTCATTTGTAAAGGTACTTTTCTTAAGGTTTTTCATGGCTTTTACGTCTTTAGTTATAAAAAACCAGGGTTTTTTAAGATTTTCTAATTTTTTTTAGGCGACTTGTCCAGATCCAACTGTGAAATGCAAAGACCCTTCAAATTACTGCAATCGGATTCTCTACGTTTTCTCCTTCTGGCTTTTGAACTCGATTTTTATCCTTGGAGGTAAATTCTAATTTTTACAAAAATTTTATAGACTTTTCAAACACCATTTTTATCAACTAAAAGTTTAATTTCCTCCCAATTTTGGTTGAATTTACCCCTATATATTCTGTCCAACTGTACCCATTTATGAAAATAACTCAAAATTTTTTAAGTTTTGGTTAGGATTTTAAAATATTTTGGGTTAAATGCATACAAGGGTCAAGTTAGACCCAAAATATAGGGGTAAATTTAACCAAAATAGGTATGAGATTGAGATTAAATCGAATCGATTTCTTTATTACTTTTAAAGGTGCTTGTGGATTCACCATGATCTGTGGATACTATTTCCCCTGGTTAGTAGGCTCAAAGTACATGCAGGGGTCAAATTCAACTCCTTCAGCTACATCTGTCCCATACACAAGAGCTGGAACAGGACCTCCCGAAAGCCCAACTCAACAACAAAGTCCAAGTCCAATTATCAACACTAACAATTTCGGGACCTGGGTTTGAACTTTCTGGCTCGAAATTTGAAAAAATTCTCTCTAATTTTTGTATAATTTTGTTTTGTAAAAATATTGAAATATTGATATGTAATGAATTTGATCAAAAACTTGTACAAATTCTCTAAATTATTACTACTTGAATTTACTAGAATTTAAAGATACTCTGTAATTCAAAAGTCCTACCATCATGTACTGTATTTGAATAAAAATTTTATAAAAAAAATATCCTGTAGGTATTTGCTTTATTACTGATAGCTGTAAATGGCTTTAGCAATTATTACAGCTGATTTTATCGGTTTTTGACATTTTTTTGTAGAATTCTAGGTTTGATTATTTTATATAACCATCAGTACTATTGATATGGACGATATTATAAGCTTAATTTTAGTTCCTAGTTTTTGTAAATCCTAGTTTTTGTAAATCCTACTTAGTTTTTGTTTATTTAAAACAATATGGAATCAAGGCTTTCGAGCGAAGAGAGTACTTACTATTCAACTTTGCTTGCAATTTGTCCGCCTGTCTGTCTGTTTACTAGATTAGAGAGAAAGTAACTAGAAAATTTTAATTTCTGGACTGCTGGTTTGAACCAAACTTTGTATGAAGGGCCCTACAGGGACAGGGTCTAGTTGTTCCATTTCGATAAAAAAAAGTAGTCAAATATTGTGGTACTAATGCACATTTAAATAGTCTTCCATGTAAATCAAATGAAAAAATATCAAAAATGAGGTTTTAGTATCTCTAGCACATAACTGAGATTCCGAATTTGACAGATATTTGACCTCGAAGAATGAAACAAATTTGATGCCTTCAACCTTTCTACTCTTTAGTTAATTAGTACCTAATTTACTGAATAGTGGTTGATTATATCCTAGTTTGGGATAGGTTATTGATATTTGTCATTGGATACATATTTTTTAGCAAAATTATGACCAAAAAATTCATTTTTGACTAATTATTTTGATTTGACTTTATGTTTTGAAGGGGATTTGCTCAAATTTTGGTTTAAAAATGAAGATTGGAGAATCGATTGTAATTTAACCTTCATTATTTTTATAAAAATTTGATTCTGATTTTAAAATGTTTAGATTCATGAAATCCGGGTTTTGTTCGAGTCAGCAGTGGCTTACCAAGTCGTTTATTTGGTTTTTATTCGAGTGGGTCAACAATACTAATTTAGCAAAAATTTGGCAAAATTTGGTGATCTTAAATTTTTTTTGAAATTACTGTAGGAGCTGTTTAGGTCAGCTATGCTGGACAATGTGACCCTCACGACGATCATTCTTGCATCGGCTTTTCAGGA
Source organism: Nanhermannia cf. coronata Gr-Ori-00579 (assembly GCA_034699045.1). Taxonomy (NCBI): domain Eukaryota; kingdom Metazoa; phylum Arthropoda; class Arachnida; order Sarcoptiformes; family Nanhermanniidae; genus Nanhermannia; species Nanhermannia cf. coronata Gr-Ori-00579. The sequence continues at coordinate 12,679 of JAQIXA010002220.1, read as the reverse complement.
CTTTAGAAAATTTCAAGGACGGCCTGAATATCTCGTACAGATTGTAAGATAATCAATTTATACAAAATTTCAGACCTCTAGGCCAATTTAATAACTATTAGAAGCTCTAAAAATACTATGTATCAGTAGTATTTTATTAAAATATTTAGACTCTTTTGAACCTATTTTCTAACCTATTTAGAACCTAATTTTAGCCTAATTTTCTCCTAATTTCGGTCTAATTTTGATCTACTTTGGGTCAAATTTTAAAATTTGGAGAATTTCATTTACTCTAGATTAGAGGTCTGAACTTTCAAGTTGAGTTCTAAGGATAAGTTGGGTTCTAGTGTTCTAATGACCTTTATTAGATAAAAATGTATTTTCGAACTATTTTTGAAATATTTTTTTTACCTTTTTCGGGTCATTTTTTGACCTATTTTGGTCAAAATCTAGATTTGAAAACATATCTAAGACATAGGTCGTCTGAAGTTTTGCGATTTACTATAGAATAAATGTGCTTTTTTCAATAAAAGATCTATTCGGGTTTCAGGCTTTTACCATATTTAGTCTCATATAAAGGCCAGAAAACCCGAATATATCCTTTCATAAATATTTCCGAACCATTCCTTATCTACCGTTTTATTATGTACTTACATTGCATGTTCTGTTTTTTTATGAGAAGCAGCGTTTAAACATCTAAATTAAAAATTAGTCAAATTTCTGATAACAAAATTCTCAATTGGAGTCAAAATTTTAAAAAGCAACAATTAGAATTGAAATACTTGAAAATTTTGAAATTTAATGAAATTTTGATTGGTTTTTTTAGGTTCGTGTTTGGACAAACTATGCTTTCTATTTGCTGACCTTTCTGACCTTTTTCTGTATAACTGATCCTCCAATGAACAAGCCTGGCCTTTACTACAAAGAGTTCAAAAGCTCAAAATGCGGCTTTAATTTTCAACTCAAATTTTTGAAAAAGAATGCAAGTTTTTTCCTTACCATCCTTGTACTCATATCCACCTACAGAATGGTACAAAAATTATAACATTATTTCAAGTCTAAGATTTCAAGTAACTATACCTATGAAGATTTTGCAATGCATCTGTATCTGAAATTGAATTTTTATTTTAAATATTTGATTCAGGTCCTCAATTTGGTTGTACTTGTTTACCAAACTTTTAGCCATCTTTGGTGTCGAAGAGATCCCGATCCCGATCATAAGGAAGAAAAAGACAAATAATTTTGAATTATTAGAACTAAAAAAATGACCTAAATTGACCTAAATTGTTAAGTAATCAAATGAGAAATATAATGTATAAATTATTAATAAATTCCTTGTCGAAAAATCGAAATTAAAATCGAGTCTCTTTTCGAAAAATAGATTTTCACATTTCCATAAAACCTCTCTACTCGTATTACGATCTTCTATATCTTGTATCCAATTTTATAATACTCGTAGTAAGTTGAGATTTGGAACAAGAAATTTAGAATATGTATTCATGTTATCCTTATTTTGATTGAGTTAATTTCATCATTTAATTTTAATTTTAACCTAATTTAGAGTAAAAACATAAGAGTAAATTCAACCAAAAAAGGGACGAGATTTTTTTACATTTTATCAAATTTACTACCAAAAATTACTAGAATAAGTGCACTGATTTATTTTGTAACTTATTAAAAATTAAATCCAAAAAGTGTAAAAATTTGGATAAACTGGCTTAAAATTTTATGAAAATTTTCATAAATTTTTAAGCTTTTAGTTTTTGATATATTGTAGTACTGATTTTAAATTTCAATTGAAAAGTGATATAGGTACTGATAAGAATACTACTAAAAAAATCAAATTAAACTAATTTGAAAAATTCAAAATCAAAGGTTTAATATCACGTGAATTTGGTATGGTATAGTTCGGAAACATTTTTGAAATTTGATTCTCCTGTTTTCAAATTAGCCAACTGTCCATTTGACCTGAAAGGATATCTTGGGGTTATAATAGGCTTTCTGGCCTTTACATTAGGTTTAACATGGTAAAGGCCAGATATGCTTTTTTGAGAATATCTTGGCTTATATACAAACAAGATACATATAAAAATTTCTGAGGAAAATTACAAATAGTTCGATCTTAAAAATCCTGCCAAAATTTCAAAAATATTCCTAACTATCCCTAATCTACCCTTACAGTTGCACTGAACGTGAACTGATTGAAAGCTTAAGGCTTCTTATACACTATGTATCTGAACATTTAGTATCTATCTAATTATTTATATTGACTTTGATCGATTCAATTTCATCAGACTTCAAAAGTCCTACATTCTCTCTGTAACATCAAAAAATCTTTTCTGCTAGGTTTTAATTAACTACTCTTTAGTTTAGTTAATAATCGTCAGAGAAAAGTACTGAAAATATCTAAAATTTCTCAATTTTTGAGGTAAAGATCAACTTCCGGGTCAAATTCTAAATCACGGTCATCGGTTACTTCTATGCCACTTATTCGTATTTGATTTTTTTTTTACAAAATATGACCACTTAAAGGGTCCAAAGTATTCCAAGGGATGAGGAAATCCAAAATTTTTATCAAAATGGCACAACTAGACCCTATAAGGATCCTTCATAACTAGTTTGGTTAAAATCGGTCCAATAACCTTTGAGTTATCCCGCGAAAAACAAACAGACAGACAGACAAATTGCAAAAAAAAATTTAAAAGTAAGTGCTCGCTTCGCTCGCACAGCCACCCACATTGTAGATTCTACAATATTCCCAATAAACAAAAAGTAATTGTTTTTAGTAGAAAAACATGTTCAAAATATAAACTAACGTATATAATATTAATCTAGTAGTACAAGCTGGAGATAAACTAAACGACTCAAGTCAATTTATTTTGTTTAATGGTTTGAAAAAGACAACAGACAGGATTCGCAAATATTGTAAATAGAAAATGTCCTTTTTTTGGTCAAAAAACCGAAAATGTCAGCTTATGTTAACCATATTTATACGGCTTTGATTTAATCTCATCCCTATTTTGGTTGAATATACCCCTATATTTCTGGTCTAGCTTTACTCATATTCATGTATGCAAAATCCTAACCTAACTTTTATTAACTAAAAAAAATTTGGGTTAATTTAATCCAAGTTAGACTAAAAATATAGGGGTAAATTCAACCAAAATAGAGATGAAATTAAACTTAAATCTAGTTCTACTACATAAATATTAGGTACTTTAAAATAAAGGAAGTAGATAATATCGCATTATTTAGATCATCACAGTTTATAGGGATTTATAGAGCAAAGTCCAAGCCAAATTGTAAACAAATATTTTGAAAAATGAGCCCATTTTTTGCCTACATTGTCTTATAATCTAATACAGGAATATAATCTGACTTTTTTATACTTTTAGCTCGGCTTGATTCGTAGCTGAAATTTTTAAAATTCGAGCTTTCTAAACAGTTTTATGGCATTATTTAGAGTATTATTTTTGAATTAAATCATAAATTATGATTCATAATGCTTATTGAAACAGATTGAAATTATTTAGAAATTTTAATAAGGGATTTAATGACCAGAAAACCCAAAAAACTCATAAAGAAATGCATATTTTACAAAAGATAAAACAAACAATAGTGCCCTACATATTCTTCTAAATGTCAGTTTGAAATCCTAGTTTTCGTCCATTTCATTACTAAATCTAAATTACTAAATCTAGGATTTCAAAATTGAATTAAGAATACCATAAGAAATCGATTAACACGATAATTTATGGATGAAGTTCGAGGTTAAAAATGGCTAAAAATGTTCATAAGATGGTAAATTACCAAAAAAATGAATTTGAAATCCTAGTTTTTATCCATTTACTCACAATACAAAATCCAGGATTTCAAAAGTGAGCAAAAAATATCATAAAGAACCGATAAACACAATATTTTATGCTGAAATTTCAAGTTAATTTTGAGTAATTTTCGAGTTTATTCTAAATTTCGAGGCTAAAAATATTCAAATAATGGTAAATTATCAAAAAACTCAATTTGAAATCCTAGTTTTCATCCATTTAATCACAATACAAAATCCAGGATTTCAAAATTGAGTTAAGATAATCAATCACATGGGAATCGATAAAAACGATAAAAAATGTATCTGAAATGGAGCTAATTTGGATATTATATTATCAAAAAAATTCAGATAATTAAGTGTAGAGTGTAGAGTGTAGATACTTACAGTCACAGTTGACCTATATTGACCTAGAGGTCTGAAATTTTTCTTTAAAGTTAGACTATACTGTATTGATCAAGTACCCTACTTGTACGAGTATACTCAGAGAATTTAAAAAAACGCAAAATTTTGAAATTTGAAGACTATCGATCGAGTTCATTTTGTTTGAAATTAATTACACTAATAATATTTACAAAATATAATTTAAATATTTACAGTTATCTTATGTTTTAATTAGATAAGAGTATATAGACATTTAGTATCATAATCGTGTATCATAATCCATATTTTATAGTAAATAGTTCTAGGTATATGGATTATTTTCGGCCTTGAAAAACCTGTACTTGAACCCCAATATACTCAAGTTATATGTTTTTAACAACTGATACATATTATAATTAAATATAATACGAGTATGCATAGACTTGCCTACTTAAATTGTGTATTTTTAATTGAAATATTTATAGACTCCTACTAGTATGTGCAAACAGATGGTTATTATTCATATCCAAACACTCAAGGTCTACTCTTTTATTATACAATTTTAATCAGATTTTTATTTTTTGTTTTTCTAATACTTTCAATTAGACTATATAGTAGGCAAGTTTATAAAAATTTTAATGTGATTTTAATTAGAAATTACTGATAATTGACTTGGCCAAAATATGGTTTTTCTGAAACGCCATGTACTTACACTTCTGACAAGTCAGAGATTCAAGTTAAGGTAAGAATTTTTTGCATTTTAAAGCTAAGAATAAAATAAGACTAAACCGGTCAAAATCAAAAAAATATCAAAAAATCATTTTTAGAAAAATTTTGGTGCATAATTTTAGGGCAATTCTTACATATTTATAGGCTGACCTTTGACCCGAAGTGATCTTATCCTTAATTTGACTTTGTGATTAATACCTACTATAATGAATAGATCAAAAGGTCAAAGGTCAAGAATGGTAACCATAAATTCCGTTTTTCTGATTTTTTGAAAAAATAAAAAAATTTTGACGTTTTTTTTTGTCATTCCTACAAATCTGAGATTTGATAAATGAAATATGAATATGACTGTATCATAGTATGAATTTAAAAGCTAGTAAAGGTGAATTTAGGTAGAATTTACCCCTTTTTTTGGCTTAACTTGACCTATCTTTGATTTAATGATATTATACGAGTAATGCAAAAATATAACTATTTAAATTGCCTTTTTAGGTATTTAGCTGGTTTAAATTTCAAGAATTCTTCAACTGAAATAAATCGACCTCATCGACCAATACCTGAGAAAATCAGCTACCTTTCTGTACCTGGAAAAACTCCACTTTTAGGCTTGACCTCGGGTCAACTGATTGATCAATCTTGTGAAAAATTCGGTGATACAGAAGCCCTCATCTCAGATTATCAAAATATCCGAAGAAATTTTGCCCAAATTAGAAATGATGTAAGAAATATTGAAAATTTTTGATATTTTTTTTACTAATACTAATACCAATACCCTTCAAGTAGATTGACTCATTAGCTGGAGGATTTCTCAAAATTGGTCTTAAGAAAGGAGATCGTGTTGGAATATGGGTAAAAAATTACAAAATTTAGCAAAAATTTCAAAAATTTGCAAAATTTTATCAAACTGTCGATTTTTAGGGGCCAAATTCCTACGAATGGTTTTTAACTCAAATGGCGGCTTTCAAAGCTGGTCTTATTTTGGTCAATATCAATCCAGCCTATCAAACTCGTGAACTTTTATGTAAATTTTTAAAAATTCTGATTTAATCTCATCCCTATTTTGATTGAATTTACCCCATTTTTTTTTTAAATCCTAACTTAATCTTACATAAATTAAAAATTTAGGTTAATTTCATACAGAGGTAAAGTTAGACCAAAAATATAGTGGTAAATTCAACCAAAAATGGGAAGAAATTAAACATAAGATTAGCCATTTCTAAAATTTTATTGAAATTGGACAAAATTTTAATGAAATTTTTATAAATATTTTCAGATTGCTTGAATAAAGTAGGTGTAAAATGCCTAGTCCTAGATGAGGAATTCAAATCTCAAAAATATTTGCAAATGGTGGAACAAGTGATCCCAGAAATTTCTGATGGAAATTTCCAACCTGGTGAAATTTCAAGCAAATCTGCACCTAATTTATCTTATCTCATAACAATATCAAAAAAAGTTCAAAAGTAAGAAAATTAGAGTATTTTATGCCAAAATTTTCCTAAAATTTTGATATTTTTTGAATTTTTTTAGATCTACATTTCAATTTCACCAATTACTTGATGAAGGCAAGGGTAAAGAATCGAAAGAACTTTTGCAAAATGCATCCAAAACTGTTCAAATGGACAATGTCTGCAATATCCAATTTACATCGGTAAATTTTTGCCAAAAATATTTGTAAAATTTTGTAAAATTTTGTAAAATTTTGTAAAATTTGTAAAATTTTGTAAAAATTTGCAAAATTTCAGGGCACTACAGGAAATCCAAAGGGTGTTATGCTGACCCATCATAATATCGTTAATAATTCGTTTCTAGTCGGTCAAAGATGGTCCTATAGTTCAAATGTAAGTTTACTTTTTTCAAAATTTTTGAAGATTTTTGAAAAATTTCGATTTTAGGACAGAATAGCAATCATACCACCATTTTTCCACTGTTTTGGAGGAATTATCGGCATCTTGGCAGCTTTTCAATATGGTTGTACTTCTGTAAGTTATAAGACCTATACCTATACAATTTTCAAAATTTGGAAAAATTTGAAAATTTGAAATCTTAGGTGATACCTGTACCAGGGTTTAATGCTGTAAAATCGATAGAAGTGATAGCCAAAGAAAAGTACGAAATTTTTTGACTTTTTGTGCAAATTTTTTTAATTTTTTTTTTGTTAATTGAAGGTGTACAATTGTATACGGTAAGACATTGATTCATTCAAATAACTAATCGAATTTTTAACAAAATCGTCCAAATTCTTGAACTTTTGGAAGCTAACAAATCAAAAAATCCGAGTTTTTCAAAATATCTTGAAATTTTTACAATTTTTGCATTTAAAAATACAAGGAAAGACACAAGAATGATGCTCTATTACCTTTAAAATCGCTAAATTTGACAATTTTGATCATATAAAAAATCAAATGGCGATTTTAAACAAAATTTGGATTTCGAAAAATTTATTGTCATTCCTATTCTGGTTGATTTTACCCCTATGTTTTTGATTTAACTTTACATTTTTATGAATTTACACAAAATATTTCATACTCATACTACGATTAGTGTAGTCTCGGTAATATTAGGTTATGATATGATTAAAGAAATTTTGAGTCATACTACAGGGGAAGAAAATTAAATTTTTTTTAGATTTCGAAAAGACAGGGTTAATTTCATCCCTATTTTGGTTGATTTTACCCCTATGTTTTCGGCTATGTTAGGTTAGGATTTAGACATTTTGGGTTTAATTTCATACAGGGGTAAAGTCTAAAGTTAGACCAAAATATAGGGTGATAATTCATCCAAAATAGAGATGAGATTAAATCGAAGCCTTTCAATAAATATTGCAATTTTAATATTTTTAGCATTTTAAAATGCAGATGCAAGAAGAAACCCTGAATCTTTAAAACCTTTAATTTGACAATTTTAGTTATATAAAAAATAAATGGCTCTCATATAAACCATTTTTTTCTGGATTTTGAAATTTTTTGAAAATTTCTAAAATTTTGTAAAATTTGAAAAAATTCATTTTTGTGTAATTTGTATGGCTAGCATTACTATATAAATTTGTATACTTAGCATTTTTGTAAATTTTCCACAAATTCATCGAAATTCTCGAACTTCAAGCAACTTTAGACAACTCGACAAATAAAAAAATCCGAGTTTTTCAAACATTCTTGAATTTTTCAAGATTTTAGCATTTCAAAATGTAGAAAAATTTACCTAAAATTTTTCTAGTTTAATTTAGTCTCGGTTAGGTTAGGTTAGGATTTAAGGACATTTTGAGTCTAATTTCATAGGTAAAGGGGTAAAGTTATACCAAAATATAGGAAGAAAATTGAACCAAAATAGAGATCAGATTAAATCGGAGCTTTTTTTTAAGTACAAGATTCTTTGAGATATACTGCCAGAATAATTGGTAGGGTACTCAAAAAATTGAAATTTTTCCAAAAAATTCCAAAATTTTGCAAATTCTTGCAATATTTTCCATATTCTATCAAAAATTTCCAAAATTTTCGACATAAAGTACATAAAATTTTTTTAGAAACGCCAAAATTTTATCAAAATTTCATAAAAATTACAAGAATTTCTCAATATAAACTTCTTTTTTTAGGTACTCCAACAATGCACATCGACATGATCAACTCGCCAGGGATCGAAAATTTCGATTTGAGTTCTTTGAAATTGGCGGTCACTGCAGGAGCCATTTGCCCTGAAGAATTGATCAAAGAAATGAAGGAAAAGTACACTGTTGATGCTGTTGGGGTAAATTTAAAAAACCGCTTAAAATTTGTGTTAATGATTGCTAAATAAATGTTAAAATGATTGTTAAATTAGAGTCTTTATGGACTGACAGAGACGAGTCCAGTGATGACAATGTCCTTGCCTGAAGATAATGACATTTTGAGGTCAACCACTGTTGGATACCCTACCGAACAAATAGAGGTTTTTTTGAAAATTTTGAAATTCAAAATATTTGCTCAAACAGTATTACAGTATCATCTATCTAGTAATTGATATTTTAAGAATCACTTTTTTTCAAATTTTTGAATTTATAAAGTCGATTGTCTTAAATGAACTTAAAATTAACCTTTTTAGATTTTAATAGTTACTTTCTTTTGCCTATTTTTTGACTATTTCTCTAAAAAATATTGTCATTTTAGGATTTTTTTCGATTCGAAAAAAGTCATAATTTTAAAATTATTGGTAGTTTCAAAAATTGCCCATTTTGGCTAAATTTTTTTTGGATATTGATAAAAATGGCAATCAAAAAATAAGATCAATTTCTGTTTTCTATGTATGTTCAATTTTTTTGATTTTAGACAAAAATTATCATTAGAATTTAATTTTTAACTGCATTTTTATGTACATTTTCTGCCATTTTTTCATTTTACTCGCTTTTTTGTCTGGGCTTTAAAACGAATTAGAAGACGTTTTTCAGATTTGGACCACCTGTTATCTTGACCTGACATTTGTTTAAGAAAATCTAGAGATATCAGATTCTCAGACAAATCTAGAGATATTTAGTGTAGATAACCAATATCTTGAGATATCTTGGGGCTATTTTTATATAGATATTAAAACAGGTCAAATGGACCTGTTCAGGTGAAAAAAGGCTGTCCAAAGGATATCTTCGAGCTTTAATGGGTTTTTTGGCCTTTTTATTATATGAGGCTTAACATGCAAAGATCAAAAATTCGAAAATATCCTTTCAAAAAAGTATCTGAACCTGAACTATCCCTAATCTACCCATTATTTAGTGTTTTCAATATAATTTCTGTATTTAAGGTCAAAATTGTAGACGCTAATGACCAGGTGGTTCCTCTAGGGGTCGAAGGAGAAATTTGTACCAGAGGATACCTGACCCTTAAGGGTTATTGGCAAGATCCAGAAAAAACGGCAGAAGTTCTTGATCAATCACACTGGTTTCATACAGGGTACTTTGAAATCTTTAAACTAAAATTGTGATACAAAATTCAAATTTTTCTAACAATTTTTAAACATTTTTAATGATTCTTTAGTGACCTTTTTAAAATGCTCAATTCTGGGCATTTACAAATAGTGGGTCGAATTAAAGATATGATCATCCGAGGTGGGGAAAATATTTACCCGAAAGAAGTTGAAGAATTTTTGCATACTCATCCTGCCATCTCAGAAGCTCATGTTTTCGGACTACCAGATCAAAGGTTTCAAAAATATTTCAAAATTTTCGAAATTTCGAAATTTCGAAATTTCGAAATTTTGTAAAATTCTAAATTTTTTTGGAAATTTTGTAAAATTCTAAATTTTTTTGGAAATTTTCAGGATGGGCGAGGAAGTTGCCGTTTGGATCCGAGTTAAAGAAGGTCAAGAATTGACTGAAGAAAATGTCAAGAAATTCTGCAAAGGACAGGTAATGATAGAATGATAGAATAATAGAATGATAGAATGCATGATCCTTAATTACACTTTAAATTTCCAATTACAAAATCCCAAGCTTAAGTAGGGTACCCTTAAGGACTCTGGGAGCCTTTAATACCTTTTTAAATTTTTTTTTCAGATTTCCCATTACAAAATCCCGAGATACATTTCCTTCGTGAAAGAATTCCCCACCACAACATCCGGGAAAATTCAAAAATTTCGAATGCGAGAAGAAATGGTGAAAAAACTTGGCATTAAATCTTAAATATTGAATTAATTATACTCTCAATTAACCTTTATTAATAATAATAATCTTACAAATTTTAATAAAACTAATCCTAAACCGATTTTTTCCTTATCAAAAAACGACATGTTTTTGAGCATATTTAATATTTAGATAAAGTATGTTTTATATGCCCACCTAAACCAAGTAAAGTATATTTTAAAATATCTTTTTGACAAAAATTTGTAATTTCTACTATAATTTAGGATTAGTTTAAATTGACCCTCAAAATGGAGAATTTGGTTAGAATTCTTTAAAAACCAATTGCTGTTTAAAATTTTTTTAACCAAATTTTCAGGCTAGTTCTGGCTGTCGGCAGATAAAACTGAAAATTTAATTTTTCTAAAATTTAAACCGTTTTAAAACCATATGGACTTGAAATATCGATCGCATTTTAAAATCAGATTTTAGAAAAATATCCTAAATATTTATAAGCTAGGAAAAAAAGGATCTGTTGGTTAATTTTGGACAGTTACCTAAAAGTAACTTTCAACTTCATTTCAAACTTTTAGATCAACCAAAATTAGACAAAAAAGATCATGTTTTTTCTAATAAATAGGGGTAGATTAGGAATAGTTTAGACAAGTTTTTGAAAGGGGAGTCTGGGATTTGTGCATAGGAAATGCCAATACCTAGTTCTCAGCTTTTGGTAGTGCTATATCGACGCAAAATTTAGCCCAAAACTCGATTTTTATAATGATTTTGACAAATTCCGCTGCAAACAGCTCCAAAACTGAAACGGGAATATTTGAAAATCATCAAAAATCCTTATATTTCACTATTTCAGTCAGTTTTTTGATGATTTTCGATTTATCCCGCTTCAGTTTTGGAGCTTTTTGCAGTGGAATTTTCCAAAATGATTATCAAAATCGAGTTTTGGGCCAAATTTTGCATCGATATAGCACTACAAAAGCTGTGAACAAGGTATTGGCATTTCCTATGCACAAATCCCGGACTCCTTTGGAAAGTGTGTTTTCACCTGCTAAAGTTGTACTTTTGAACTGAAATTTTTAAATCTACTAGTTTTTATATCTAGCAAAATTAGAGATTGCAATAATATTCTCAAACAAACTTTAGGTCAAATAACAATTGGATTACCCAAAAAAACTGTATTACATGAATGGGAAAAAGTTGTAATCTCCTCTTTAGCATCCTGGAGAACCAAATATTATGTCTCATTTATAATCATATCGACTGAAGACTACTCGTAGATCAAAATGTGAAATTGTTGTGGAAGTGTAAATTAAGTTTAATCGGGATTTTCAGAACTGAACAAAAATATTATGGTTTTGAATGTTGCTTAATCTTGCAAGATTATAAGCCAATATTTGAACTAAAAACTTTTGTTCGGATTTGATTTGAATTTTAAAATTTTTGGTCAAATGTTAAACTCAAGTTTGACTTTTGAAAATTCGTGTAGATTAGGGATAGTTTGTAAAGCGTGATTCTTCCTATAACAGTTGTACCTATTGACCTGTTTAATATCTTGGCAGTCATAAAATATAAATACTTTTTTATAAAATTCAAGTCAAAGTCAAAGGCACAACTTGTTCAATTGAAAACAGGCTAACTAAATAAAAACATGTCCAAACTATATCTAATCTACCCCTATTTGCTATTAGATATTCAGGTAAATAAGTCTCTAGATAAGATTAAGATAAGATAAGCTAAATATCGTAGTTAATAAAATACTTGAATAGAATTAAGGCTTTAGAAAAGCCTTAATTTTGACTAATTAGTGAACAATAAGATTTTGAATAAAATTTCCAATAGTCAAATGACTCTCTGGGTATAAAAAGGCTAGAAATCTCGGGCTTGAGCACATTCTCGATTCGAATTTTGATTCGAGAACTTCAAAAACTAATTCAGGTAAATAATTAGGAGTTCAAATACATGATGTCTAATTTTCAATGTCTTCACGAACTTGGTCTATTGATATTTTATACCTCTGATCTTGAATTTCATAAACTACCTATTCACAAAGCTTAATCTGGAATGATTAGCAAATAAAACTATAAATATACATAAACTAAAGGTAAACCGACAATCCCCCTAAACACATAAATGGCCTAAGAGGCTAATACCCTAAAGATAAAAGACTTAAGAGACAATTGCCCTAAGTAAGT
>JAQIXA010002219.1:0-19065 GCA_034699045.1 Nanhermannia cf. coronata Gr-Ori-00579 | reverse complement strand
GATAAAGTTAAATGTATGGGACATCATCTTCCCTGTGCAGAATTGAAGGATTTTAAAACCAATATCCCATGTTGTACAGATGACGGTAAGTTGATTTAAATTTTGTTCAGAGTCAAAGTTCAAATGTTATATTCTTAAATAAAGTAGTAAAGCTAAGTAAGTATCTAGATAAGGCTGTTTCTGTTTGAAATATATGATCTCAAATTTTTGATGCTCTATCGCCAATTAAAATTTTAGTGTAAGAACTAAAATTCTTGAACTAAAACCTGAATACCTACTTTGTTTCTAATTTAATAATTTGCATATTATAAATAGAAATGCCTTAAGTAATATGCCTAAATATTATATTTATATGTATATGTAAGTTGACCAATTAATTAAACTATTTGTCCTAGTACTAAACCATGAATACGATGTCAAAAATCTCTCATGTTCTGAGGCGATAACTGCTTTTGGAATCCAGACCGGTTTTTGTTTATCCGAAAATGAAAATGACACATGTATGGCGGCTGGATTTCCGTGTGGCGAATTTAATTTTGATGATGATAATTGGGGTAATTTTAAATTTTCAAAATACAAATAAAACAAAACAAAACAATCTTAATATATACTGACTAAGGATAAAAAGTAGGTTATATAAGTAGTTAAATAGTCAAGGTTTAATTTTGACTTGATTGTTTTTATAATGTTTGACTTGTTTTTATAAATAATTGTCAAATTATGTAAATTTTAGGTGGTGAATTGAATTGTTGTCCTTCTCTCGAATGTGATCAATTTATTTCAGTGGGTGACCTTGGACATGGTGGATTTTGTAAAGGAAAAACTGGTGGACATCGAGCTAAAAAAACTGATCATGTCGATGAAACTTCTTCAGCAAATGCCCCATGGTCAATTGCTAGACTATTGTCTTTGACAACTTTCGCAATTTTTGTCATCATCATCAACTTCTTGAACAAATTATTACTTTGTATTTACTATCGAGGATAATCTTTACAAAATTCTAATCTAATTGTGATTAAGTATGTCCAAATTTTCGTATTTACCTAATAAATATGTAAATTATAAATATTTACTACAAAAAAAAACAAAGCAAATCAAGCGTTTTAAAAATATTCGCAATTTTTAGAATAATTTATTAAACTATCTGTAATAGTTCAGATAGGGTAGGCACTATTACAACTTTTTATCAAATATTTTTTGAATTTCCCAAAGACTCTTCTTGGCCGTATGTGGTATACAAAAATATACGAAAATACACCCAACAAATGAATTGGCTGAGAAAAACCAGCAAATTATTTCAAATTTTAGAAATTCATTCGCTTGAGGTGCAAATTTTGTAATTAGGAATACAATCATCCAATTGAAACAGGCAATCAAGGCATATGCATATTCTAAAATTTAAAATTTAAATTCTCAATTTGTTAAAATTTTGCTGTGTTTAGTTTAATTACAAAACCTTTTATATGACTTGGCAAAATTTCAGAAACGATCACCCATGAAACTGATCCATATCCCATCGCGTAGGACATTATAAACAGCAAAACTCTAAACCAAAAATTAGCATTTACCTATCTACTTATATTAATTTGTGACCAGTTTGTCTACTTCAAGTTTCAAATAGTAGAAAATTTGCATTTTTGCCAAATCAAAATCAAATTGTATTTATGGCTCAATATCTCGAAATGTGTCTGGTTTAATTTAACAACATACTTGGTGTAATTATTTATTTTTTACGTGATTAGTGATAGGTACTGAGCAGTCCATTGAAACCTGAAAATGCACCCAAGAAGTGCTAAAAAAATTCCCATGAAGGATCCAGACAAGATTAGAAGCATTTTACGACCAACTTTTTCTATCAAAAGGACTAATAAAATCAAAAAATTATAGACTTGTCTTAGGTATATAATAATTAGTTAAATGCTAAAACCTGCTAATAATGTGACTAAAGATTGAGCAGTTCCTACTAGAATCAATTGTGTATTTTGATCAATCCCTGTTGAGGCTCTGTCGAAAATATCGAAAGTATAAAATATGACCGCATTCACACCTAAAAAATGATATTTTTGATTCTTTTGACTCATTTTTCGCTCTTTTTTTGACAATTTTGAAATTTTGTAAATTTTTACCTGAAAGTTGTTGGAAATATATCAAAGCTATACTGATCAGAATTGGTTTTCGATTTGGGGTTTTGAAAAAATCCAAGATTTGAATTTTTTGACCTTTCCTTAGATTGATCGTTTGCTGGAGCTTTTAAAGGTTTTTTAGGTTTTAAGAAAATTCAGAAAAATATTAAACTATTACATTTTTTTACATTTTTACCTCATCAAACTCTACTTGAACATCTTTAGAATCCAAATCACCTCTTAGCCAGGTTAGTGAAGCCAGTGCTTCATTGACCTGACCTTTTTTGAGCAAATAATGTGGTGTTTCAGGTATAAATATAATTATAACCAAAATAATTAATGGAACAAATGCACAAACTAGAGCTGAATATCTCCAGGATAAAGATACACCCAAAATGTAGCTAAAATTACAAAAAATTGCTAAAAATTTTAGAAAATTTTCCATGTCGAACCTAAAGACAATTCCAATAGTGAGAAATAGCTGATAAAGTGAGACTAGATAACCTCGAAGTTCTTTCTGTGCTGTTTCACTTATGTAAATTGGAACTAGAATAGTTTCAAATATTTTCAAAAATTGAATTTTCTATGATTTGCTATACCTGTTAAAGTCGAGGCTCCAGCACAAAATCCTAAGTTCCATGTAAAAATTTAAAAAAATTTGCAAATTTTAGAATAAAAACTGCTTACCAGTTATAATTCGACCAAGATACAAATAAACGAAAGATTTTGCATAAGTTATAAGCAAAAATCCGAGTACAAAAGGTGCTGATAAGATTAGCATTGTTGTCTTTCGGCCCACTTTTTTCGACAAAAGACCGGCAATCGGCCCTGCAAAAACTGCACCTGCCTTTAAATACAATTTTTACAAAAAAATTTACAAATTTTGGTAATTTTTACAGGTCCTAATCCGCCTATCCAAGACACTTCTTCGAATCCTAAAATAATCGAAAATATCTAGATAGGTATATTTAAAATTTTTGAATTTTCGAATTTTTTCAAAAAATGACCTGAATGTCCCCAAAGATGCTTCTCATTAAACAGTTGTGTCATAACAGGGCTTGACCAACCTTTCAAAATCACAATTTTAGAAAATTTTGTAAAAAAAATTAATTTTTAAACCTAAAACTGATCCAAGACTGAATGCTCCTATACAAGCTGTATAAATAGAAAGTTTTAAAATATTTATATTTCAAAGTTATAGGTAGATAATTGAACCTGCAATTGAACAAACGATTTGTCGACCTTTTGAACTTTTTAGACAAGTCATTCTTTTCAAATTTTAATAATTATCCTTAATTTTTTCATAGAAATGAATGTATGATTGTGACTAATATGAATGAGACTTGAAACATTTTAAATGATCAAAATTAAGTACTTTAAATGGGCAATGGCAATGCAAATATTATCAGTCATTATCATATCTAGAAATCGATTCTTAATCATAAAAAAACATACTTAAAGTACCCAAAAATCTAAAGATTTTACCTTTTACAAATGGCTTTAACCATTAGCAAATATTAGCATATGTTTAACTGAAAAATCGATCGATTTTGGCTTATTTAAATTACGAAAATGTACTTAAATGCATAAGTACATATTGGTATAAGTATTCGTAGTAGTTTAGTAGACTATTCTGTATTGACTATTTTTAAGCACTTAAATTACCTTGTATAGGTATATCGTATTAAAATACGATACCTACTAGTCTAAAATTAACGAATAGTGATAGATTTCGAATGTGTAAATAACAAGAATTTTTATTTCGGTTCTTTTTATAGAAATTACATAATCATAAAATCGTAAGAAAAACCTTTCCTGAAACTGGTTTGTATTTTAGCAATTTGAGTTAGGTAATATTTATAAAATTTCATTTATGAAACAGATTCAGACTTTAGATATATTTTTTATATAGCTATCGTAGTTTTATTAGGTTTTAATGAATCTTTGTATACAAAATGATAGATATTTAAGGAAACTATGACTGCTTTTTGGCAGTTACCGAATAATACGGCTTACTTGTCATAATTTTGAGTACCTATATGTAGATATTGGTCGAAAAAGTGAGAATTAAAAACTAATGTAGGTAGGGTACATATTTTAAAGAAAAATTACATTATTAAAAGTTAAAAGGCTAAAATTTTACAATGGAAACTCTAAAATTGTCATACATACATACGTCCAATTTTCTTCTGTTCATAAGTTGTATTTGTCATAATTAAACAGTACTCATACATATACCTACTTATATTATCTAGTTAGTAGTAGTGCCTATATGAGAAATACTAGTACAATACTTTGATTCGAAAGATTCGAAAGAAATAGGCATAGATAGACGAGAAATAATTCCAAATATGGGCCGACAGAATCAAAGTCAAAAAAGGATTGAAGATTTATACAGGTGCTAATGGACAAGGGCAAGACCTATAGTACTCAGGATCAGTATTGTATCTGCAAATGCAAATACTACTTACTTTTATAAACTTTAAAACTCGAGATTTTCTTACACTTACTCGTATTAATTAGGTATATAATATGCCAACTATAAAAGTCAGACTATTTGCAAATTCAAGATATAAAATGTCATAAAATTAGAATTCTAGCAAAAAATAGAGCATCATAAACTAAAAAGTCTTATTATAGATTTTAACTCAAGTGTCCATTTAAAACTTATATTGATCATATTCTTACAAAATTCTTAAAAAAGTTCAGCAAAACTCTGATATCTGACTGTTTTACAATTTAGAAATTGTCATGAAACTAATGTACAGATAGGTACTCTGTACTTGTTAACTTAATTTTTAATTTTCATTTTGGCCAAAATTAGGTGTTTCTAAAAGTAAATTCAGTCATTTTCGAAAACAAAAATAACCATGATCTTACTTATTCGAATAGTATAGTTAATTAATTGTCAAAAATTAAATGTCACTGGACTCGATACTCAACACCTACTTACGATTCTGTCTTCTGTAGTCTGTTTATAGGTATAGGGTATTGCAATATATATAGGGAAATGAACAGTTAAGGATTTAAATGGGATCTCATGATACATTTTTTTCTAGAATCTTCGAGATATTCAACTTAAAAATACACCCACGACTAAAAAATAATTTTTCTAGTTTGGAACTTTAACTCCTCGGTTCTTTGCCTATGTATGTCATAGGCATACATAATGATATAAAATATTCTTATATTAAAACCCATTCACCTCGTATTTGAACACCTACTTGTAAATAAATACTTACGAGACCTTTGCCATTTTTTGCAAAACTTTTGCCAATGCCAAATCCAAATTTGTGAACTCAAATCAGATTCAATTTCAACTTACTCTTACTACTACTTACATATCTAGTTTCTCATTTTTTTATATTTTTTCTTAATTTCTTTCAAGTTTCTGTGCATATTTTTTGAAAAAAATAAAAATAAAATGGCAAAATCTTTAGCTGTTGGTATTGACCTGGGTACTACTTTCAGTTGTGTCGGTGTTTGGCAAGTAAGTTTTTAAATTTTTGAAAATTTATATGGATTAAAAAGTGTTAAAAATTGCCATTTTTAGCATGGAAAAGTTGAGATTATCGCGAATGATCAGGGAAATCGGACGACACCAAGTTATGTAGCATTTACAGATACCGAAAGGTTGATTGGAGATGCGGCTAAAAATCAAGTAGCCATGAATCCTCAGAATACCATTTTTGATGCTAAAAGGTATGGAATTTCTGAAAAATTTAACAAATATCTACATATATATTTATATGGGTCTTTATGGGGATTTCTCAGTAATATTCTCAAAATATTTTAAGAATTTTTATCAAAATTGGCTCGGATATTTATATGAAAATTTTAAACATTTCTTAACCTTTGCGACATATGATTCTGATGATAGGTTAGCCCATTTCAGTAAGAAAAATTTCAAAAGTAGCTTTTCTAATTTGTCTAAATGAGTTTTTTGAGATTTTCAAATCTGGAAAATTGACATTTTTTTAGATATTTATATAGGTAAGTATAGTATCTGTAAGGTACTACAGTATACATTATAGTACCATATTGTAGTAGACTGATACTAGAATACTAGCATTTTCATTAAGCCTACTTTAAACCTACTTTATTAACAATTTAATTCAAAACTAGAAAAAAATTGGATCTAGTCCAAATGATATACTCGTATGTAAATATAAGTACCTAGGTATAATTTTATAAACATTTAAGTTTTCTACTCGTATTAGAAGTTTTCTATTAGATTACTAGATACTACTTAACAATGCTTAAAATTAGCTAAAATTAATAATGCTTATGCTATTACAGAATATGAGATAATTTTTATTATTTTATAAATATAAAGGCTCATTGGACGAAAATTTGATGACCACAATGTCCAAAAGGATCTGAAACATTGGTACCCTACCCTAATAATTTTTTCAAAATGTTTTCAAAAACTGCAACTTAATAAATTGCAATTATTTTAGGCCATTTAAAGTGGTGGATCAAAGTACTAAACCAATCATCGAAATTGAATTTAAAGGAGAAAAAAAGCGTTTTAATCCTGAGGAAATCAGCTCGATGGTTTTATTAAAAATGAAAGAAACTGCTGAAGCTTATCTTGGACAGAAAGTTAAAGATGCTGTGATTACTGTCCCTGCCTATTTTAATGATTCTCAAAGACAGGTACTTGATAGGCATTTATTACATTTCTGGGTAATTTGAAATTCTTGAAATTTTTGAAATTTTTAGGCAACTAAAGATGCAGGTGCAATAGCAGGTCTCAATGTGTTGCGTATAATCAATGAACCGACAGCAGCAGCTCTTGCCTATGGACTTGACAAGAATCTCAAGGGCGAAAAAAATGTTCTCATTTTTGACTTAGGTGGTGGCACCTTTGATGTCTCCATTTTGTCAATTGACCAAGGGTCACTTTTTGAGGTCAAGTCTACAGCTGGGGATACACATCTTGGCGGCGAGGTTTGAAAAATTTCCAAAAAAAAAATCAAATAAAAAATTAACTTATTTTAAGAAATTTCTAAAGAGAATTGATGTAGGTGTATAGGCACTTGAATGATAATTTGAACTTTTTATGATTTTGTAGGATTTTGATATTCGAATGGTCACCTTTTTCTCTGACGAATTCAAGAGGAAATATAAAAAGGATCTTACTGGGAATCCGAGAGCTATAAGGAGGCTAAGAACTGCTTGTGAAAAGGCCAAAAGAACACTTTCATCAAGTTCTGAAGCCTCCATTGAAATAGGTTAGTTAAAGCAATTTTTTTAAATAATCGAGTCCAATAAAGACTACTTATGTACCTACAGATAGTTATAATAATTTGAAAACGTTTTTGAAACTTGAAATTTTTGAAATGCTCGAAATTCCACGAGTATAAAAGCAAGATATTTGCATAAAATTCTTAGGCCTGGGCCTGATAGCCTGGTGACTAGATTTGCAGAACTAATTCTAGGTTCAAACCTTCAAAAAGAAGGGTTGTGGCCGTGTCTGTAGTCTAGAGTGATAAATAAATCTTGATTTTGACGTCCCTTTGACGTCTAAAGTTCAAATCCAAACTTAAGCTAAGTTTTTTTGCTTCATTTTTTGAATATTTTCCAGATGCCATTTTTGATGGAATTGATTTCTATACAAAAATTTCTCGAGCTCGATTCGAAGAATTGTGCATGGATCTATTTCGATCGACACTTGGTCCAGTTGAAAAAGCTCTAACCGATGCAAAATTGGACAAGGGTGCTATAAATGATGTCATTTTGGTTGGAGGTTCAACTCGGATTCCCAAAATTCAAAAACTTTTACAAGATTTCTTCAATGGAAAAGAATTAAACAAGTCGATCAATCCTGATGAAGCTGTAAATAACCTAATTATTATATTTAATTATTATAATTAACTAATTTTTAAAAAAGGTTGCTTATGGAGCAGCTGTTCAAGCTGCCATCCTAACTGGTGTTGAATCATCAGCTATTCAAGATGTACTACTAGTGGATGTTGCACCTCTCTCTTTAGGTAATTTTATAAATTACCTAAATAAATTACCTAAACTCTTGTTAGTATATACGAGTATAATATGTATCTATTTAAAATTTAAGGTATTGAAACTGCTGGTGGTGTAATGACTAAAATTGTTGAAAGAAATTCAAGAATCCCCTGCAAACAAAGTCAAATATTCACAACATACTCGGATAATCAACCTGCCGTCACAATTCAAGTACCCTACTTTTGACATAAAATCAGCTAAAATTTTTGATAATTTTTCGAAATTTTTGTAGGTTTTTGAGGGTGAACGAGCTATGACTAAGGATAATAATATCTTGGGAACTTTCAATCTCTCTGGGATTCCTCCAGGTATCCCTTTTAACTTATAATATGATTAATTTTATTTAGATTATAATTCGTAATTTTGGCATTTTAGCACCTAGAGGTGTACCACAAATCGAAGTTACATTTGACATGGACGCAAATGGCATCTTAAATGTCTCAGCAAAGGACTCAAGTACGGGAAAAAGTGAAAAAATTACAATTAAAAATGACAAGGGTCGACTGTCCAAAGAGGAGATTGACCGAATGGTCAATGATGCTGAGAAATTTAAAGCTGAGGATGATAAACAGAGGGAAAGAATAACTGCTAGGAATGCTCTTGAAGGTTTTATAAATTTTTAATAGTGTAGGGGTAAATTAGGGACAGTTCAAAAAAATTATTAAAATTTAGTCAGCCTGTTGATGGAAAACTTTATCTAGAAAGCCTAAGATAACATATTCTCAACCTTTTAGACCAAAAAACAGATGCTGTCTAAATTTCGGACACGTTTTTGAAATTTGAACAACCAGTTTTTGAATGAACCAGGTGTAATTTTGACATGGGATTTTTATATCTTTATCTACTAGTAGAGATGTCCAAGACTTTCTTAAGCAAAGGATATATTCGGCTTTCAAGCCTTTTAGAGCCCATATAAAAGCCTGAAAGTCCATTATAACCCGAAAATATCCATTCAGGCCAAAATGACAAAACAACTGATTTAGCCGAAAACAGTCTGTCGAAATTTAAAAACTTTTCCTAAACTATCCCTAATCTACCCGAGTTTATGACTACTGTCTCATAAAAATCAATATATTTTTTTAAATTTGAGATCTCTTATACACTAATTTTAGAATTAAAATAAAACGCATAATTTCCATTTCAGGATATCTATTTGGTGTCAAACAAAGTGTCGAAGAAGCTCCAAGTGACAAGGTCAATGCCGATGACAAGAAAAAAGCTCTGGACAAATGTACCGAATTGCTAAAATGGCTCGATAATAATCTATTGGCTGAAAAAGACGAATACGAATTTAAATTGAAAGATGCTCAAGGGGTTTGTCAGCCGATTATGTTGAAAATGCATGGAGGTGGTGGAGCATCAGGTGCAACAACAGGTGGAAAAAAAGCTGAACCTCATGTTGAAGAAGTTGACTAAATTTTTTAAAGAAATTTAAAAAAAAGCTTAACTAACTTTGTACTAATTGCCATTCCTAATTGTGAACAATTTAAGCAAGATTATCTACTTTACTTTATTTGCTATTTAATTGTAATTGTATAGAAATGCCTAACAAAATGCAAAAATGTATACTCAAACTCATAGAATACCTAGTACCTAGATCTATAAAGTACTTTACCTTATAGATAAGTTATAGGATAAGTTTTAGTTGTAAAGTAAATAAACTGTAAATATTTTTCATTCAAAATACCTACCTTAAATTAGAGTATTCTACCCTAATTAGTTTATAAACTGAGAATAAATATATATAAAGTCCTATCATAATCATATGAATAAATTTTAGCAGATTTTTGAATTATTATTTTAATACCTACTGTCGATTTATACGAGAAAGTTTAGAAAATTTTATGATCAAAAGATACGATAGAACTGTACGAGTACAAGCAATCTAATCATTTATAATTTATGTAAAATTTTACAAATATTTAATCAAAATCAAGTAGGTACTAACAATTATGGGTACTTACGATTAGATACTCTTAATATTCTTAGAAATTAGGCACTTATATATTTGGTATAGGTAGTTTAAAATTCGATAAAATTTAGTCAGGTACATATGTGTTTATAGGTGACTTTTGACCGACATATGGTCGATTGAATTGGTCGATGAACTATTAATGTCCAAATAAAGTTGTCCACATCGGACTGGGATATTTTTCAAAAGTTTGAATTTCTCTGTAGGACTCCCTAGATTATATTCAACTCGATGATATTTCAAAGTTTTAGCTCTTAATTGGGCAAAAGTTGTATTTTCTAAAACTTCCATTTTCTTGACATTTGTGTAAATATCTCTTTCATCATCTTTGGGAAATAGTCCATCACCTTTAATCGCATGTAAAAATTTATAAATTTTGGAAAATTTTGAAAGTTTTGGAGAATTTTTAAGTACCTGGAAGTACTAATAGAACCCCTTCAGAAGTTCCAAAAGCTTGAGGTGTCCAGCGTTCAATTCCAAATTTTTTTCTTAAAATCGCCAATTCTTTAAGTTCTTCCATTTGCTTCGCTTTTTGAATCCCAAGCATTTCGTACATTTGAGGAGTTGGAAGCCAAATTATACCTTCGGAAAATTCATTTATGAGAGTTTGACCTGTTGCCCACTGGAAAATTTTCAAAAAATTACTTACTAAATAAGGAATAAAAATGGCAATGAAATGTTTGAGGTACTCTTTACCAGTTTAGAATCAGTTTTTCCACGTTTTAAATATAAATTTTGATCAATTTTAGGCAAAATTTTCTAAATTGGAAATTACTTCGATCTATTTATTAAGGTTTCAAAATTTTGTCTACATTTTATGAAAAGTGGTGTTTAAAGTTTAAAGCAGTTTCAAATTTTTGAATTTCAAAGCTTTTGATTTTAGTAGTTTTTTTAGTAGCTCTTTCGACTAATAAAAGCAAAAATTTCGAAATTTTTGAAAATTTTGAAGATAACTTACCCTTGCGTTTGCAACTTCATGTTGGTCGATATAAAATTCTCTAACTTTGGGCATCATAGCTAGGAAGAACATGGTGTCGAACCTCTTAGGCTCAAATGGAGGTGCTAATTAAAAGTCAATTATCAGATTACCCAGTCGTTAATACACACAACTACCAATACTTTAAATAGGGCTCTAAGTAATATCCTAATTGCCAAAATCCTAACATAAGAAAATCCCAATATCCTACAAAACCAAAATCCTACCGAACCAAAATCCTACCTAAACCAAAATCCAAAATTTTGTCAAAATTCTCAACTTATGAGATTTTTAATATACAATTTTTGACAAAATTGACGAGAATTGGTCAGATTGAAGCATTGATTGAAGCTAGTGTATTTCAAAGTCTAAAATAGTTAAAAATTTTTTATTAAAAATCAGTTTATCGGTTATACTCGTATGTTTGTATAAATCAGTGTCATTTTCGAAAAAAACCTGGAAATTTTGACTAAATCTGACCAATTTTTGTCAATTTAGTCAAAAATTGCATATTAAAAATCTCAAAAATTGAGAATTTTGACAAAATTTTGGATTTTGGTTTCGGTAGGATTTTAGGAGGTAGGATTTTGGTATGTTAGGATTTTGGCAGATAGGATTTTGTCCGACCCTTTAAATAGTTACTTACTCAACCAGTTAGACCATTCATATAGTAATTGAATATCAGGGGCCCTTTCAATACTTTCAAATAATTCTAGAAATTTTTCAGAGTTATCCGAGACTCGTTTTTGCCAGTGCCTAATATCCAGCTCGTCATCTAAAACTTCGTAATTTTTGTCACGTTTGAATTTGTATGTTGATAGTAGTATACCACATTCTGAAATATGACAAAAGGGATTCATAAATTTTTTTTGATTTTTGACATGGTCCAATTTTTTAAATACCTTCAAAAGTTTCCCTAATAGCAGCAATCCTCATTGAAACTTCAAGAGGTAGTGAATTTTCCAAATTTTCCGAATCACTATACATAGAAGGCCTGGTTGCTCCATCAGTTAAAAATTTCAATTTTGAAACATCAACCCCACCAAATTTTCTAAAAATTTCCAGCCATTCAAGTGATCGATCTGATGGGGATAAACAACCTCCTGGAAAACAAACGGAAGAACCCATAAATGCAGAATTTTTCGATCTCTCCATAGTCAGAAATGATATACTTTTATCACCATTTCTTAATCCTGGTGTTGGAGCTGCAAGTAAAAGAGTTGAGGCATCTCTCCATGGTTTAGGTTTATTTTTTCCAGTACTTGAAATAACTGAAGACACGACGGTTGAACTTGATGTTGATGTTGACATAACTCGAGATAGAATTCTGAGCATTTGAAAAAACACTTGAAAGACTCTACTAGATATATATAAAGGGGTTTCATACCATCTATAAAACTCACAATGAACAAACACTATACGAGATTAATCAGGTTTACTTTTGAAGGTCATATTTTTGTAAATACTACCAGATACACTTTGAAATTTGAAATTCGAAATTTAAAATTTCAGAATACTTTAAAATGATATTTAAAAATTGTAAAATTTTGTTGGAATTTTAAACTTTGTATCTTGAAGTACCCTACAAAGGTTTGGTCAAAAATTTGTAAACTCGAAAAGATAAACAGAAAATAAAAATAAAAACAAGTGGAATGTATAAGGTTATAACTATAAGTAAAACTTGAATGAAATTTTTTTGAGTATCAAGTATCTGTTCAGAGTGAGTATATCAACAGAGTATACTATAGTATAGTATATATTGTACTCATAAATAAAGTATGATATAATTTTATACCCTACATAACTTGTTTATATGAATAATAACCCTTTCCATGTGTTTTCAAACCTCAAATCTATGTACTGCATCTATGGTAGATATGCCATATTTGAATGTAATATAATCAGTAGGTATATACAAATGTAAACTTGGTTATCTAGCAGATTATTTTAATAATTAGGTCAAATGCTACACAGCATTTAAACAAACTAATTTCTATTTTGGTTGAATTTACACCTAATATTTTGGTCTAACTTTACCCCCTGTTAAAAATTAACCCAAAATATAATTCTTAAGTACCTACACCTATACTGATACTGATGACTGATGACTGATGACTCGATGACTGATACAGTACAGTGATATAATGTTTGTTTTGAGTTTTGCCTTAAATCAATAAAATTTTAGACTGAACTATTAATTATTGTATATAGGTATAGGTATAAGTTATGTAATGCATTGCACGTAAGTACCAATAGTAGTAAAATTTTTTTTAATATTCGTTTTTTAAAGAATTTATTGAAGATTTATTAGGCAAGAGATTTTTAAATGATAACTGATACAATTATTGTCAAGTTTTTGATGCATATGGGCATAATAGTCAATAATAGGCTTAAAGTTTAAGTAGTTATACATAAATACAGGTTTACCTATAATTTATGAATAAAATGGCAAATATGATGCCATAAATTTTGGATTTACAGGTGGGATTAATTGATCCAGCTATGCCCTTTTCCATAGATGTTTTTTTTCCATTGCAACCTTCTGATGCACAAGCACAAGCCTCACCTGAAGCTCCAGATGCTTCAAGCTTGATCTGAAATTTTTCATAAAATTAATGCTTATTATGTAGGATATTTAACATTTCTTAATTTTGATACACGTACACATTTGGTCTTCAAAATTTGATCATTCACGGTTGCACATTCCCTAATAACTCCCTGAATATCATTATATTTTCCAGTGATTAGGATACAAGCAGGTTTATCTCCACCTATTTTTGAGATGCAAATCACAAAATACATATATGTATTCAAGACTAAAAAAAAAGATTCTAGAATCTAATGTACATATCAGTAGGTAGATAAAGAATCTAAATTGAAATTACTAAATCAAAATCTATAGGTATTATAGTACTAATCTTTAAAAAAACTTGAAAAATTGGCCAAAATCAATTCAGTCTTAATCAATCGTAAGTACCCTATAGTTTTAGTTTAGATTAGCTTAGGTTATGTCAGGATTTTTAAAAAACTTGGATTTTCATACAAAATTAAAGTTGGATTCAACTTAAATTCAACTAAAATAAGGATGAGATTAAATCTGAGCCAAAAAAGTGATTATGATTTGAATAAAATTCGATGCAAATATTCAGGGAAATCAGGGAATTTTCTATTAGTAATGAGTATGAGTACCCTACCTAGTGATAAGATTATTCGGGCTCAAGTTGTCTATTGATCTTTAGTAATATCTACAGGGTGGCCCACCCTGTATAGTTGTAAAAATAAATAAAAAGTTTAAAATAAAACTTTGGAGTACCCTGGTATCAGGGACTAGCCCTTAGTGATAATAAATAAATACCTACATTATTAAACCTTAAATCTACAGATATTTCACCCTTCAGGTATCTTAATTATCTAATAAGTATCCTATATAAAAGTTATACATGGATTGAAATTGGGATTAAGTAAGTATATATTATAATTCACCTACCCTGAGTTAAATTTGTATAAAGTTCAGCAATGTCTGGAGCAATAGATTTTGCAGCCGCTAATGCTAATGCTACCGCTGAAGACATTTCCCCCTTGCATTCTTGAAGAGTTTTTTTATCTGGCTCGGTTTCTGCATCTTTACAAGAGTCAGCTTCTTTTGCAATCCCGGGTGCATTGTTACACTGGTAGCACTTGAATCCTAAATAATACCAGTAGGAAGGAAATGAAAATTTGAAAAGGAATCAATAAGAAAAGAAATCAACTAAACTACCTAGTCTGATATGGGTAGATTACGGATAGTTCGGGTTTTTTTAAAATTTGGACACTCCATTTTCGAATGAAAATTTGTTATTTTACCCTGAATTCTTTTGAGCATATCTCGACTATTTATATCTCTAGATATACAATCATGTCAAAGTCAAAATACCAACTGCATGGTTCATAGTTCATATGAAAACAAGCAGTCCAAATTTTTCTGAATTATCCCTTAATTTACCCCTATTCTAATACTAATACAAGCAAAGCAAACAGAAATTAGAGGTAAAACAGCGAATGAATAAATACTTAATTTCAGAAACTGATCTAATTCACTCTTATCTTATGATAGGATAATTAAATATAATTAGTAATATAATTTAGTAATTAAATTTGATTTGATTACATGAACTACGAGTATTAGTATTTACCCTGCTTTTATAAGTAAAAGGCTATAAAAATATCAAACCATTTGAAGATCCAATTAGACCAGTAATTCCAAAAATCAAAAGTGTTAAAACAGATCCTCTCATTTTTGAGATTTATAAATGAACTTGTAGGTAATTAAGATGGTCAATTAATCGAATTTTGAAGACAAAATCGATTCTAGATGGATATAGGACCAAGGGCTAAAAATCAGTCTTTACGAATATCTTTGGTTTTTCGAATTTCATAAATTCATGACAACTTCTGAATGATTATTACTAAACTTACACAAGTATTAGAGATTTGAATTTGAATAGTACTTAGGTACCCTACTTATCTGTAGATACTTATTAAATTTCTTGCGACTATTGCCTAGTTTTTGAAAATAATATCTTCGAGTTATGATGGGCTTTCTGGTATTTATACGAGGTTTAACATGCAAAGGCCTGAAAGTCAAAATAGATCCTTTGCACATTTTATACTCAAAACTTTGTCTGTATTAACACCCTGTCAGAGTAGAATAAAACTCCTAATACATAATATTTTCTAAATATTTCAAAGGATTGTTCAGATTTGATTTTGATTTTGATTTTGATAAAAAGCTTATCAATGGCAAATGGCAGTATATTATGATCTTTTTTTGAAGACTTATGTTTTTTCAATAGCTAAAAAATGCTTATCTTTAGTATCAGATCAGTAAAATTCACCTTTTCAACTTATTAAAGATAAGTAGTTTTACAGTATATCTAGAGATTTTTTTCAAACAAAATCCGTATTTTTGGTGGTTTGATTTGAACAGCAGCAGAAATTCTAATTTAATGAAGATTACTGTAAGTATGTAAAAGGATACCCTTAAAATTTTAATATTCAAACTTTAGTTATATGTACTAGGATTTAATTAACAGTTATTTATTACTTGTTAGATGATATCGTTAAAGACCTCAATTTAACGTACTTTTTGAGGTCATAGGGGTTAAAGTGAAGGTAAGCAGGTCTTTGATGGGGAAAAAAATTAAATTTTTTTTTCGAAATTCGTAGCAATTCACCTTTTCGCCACAAACCTAACCTAACCTAATGCAATCATAACCCCTTGATGTGGTTCCAGAAACCGTGCGGGTCACTCGGGGGTGTTTAATGGCCTTTAATGGCTAGAGTAAAATATTTGTTCAAAGGTAGCTTCGCGACCTTATGGATGGGAGTTCCCCAGCAAAGACCTGCTACCTTCACCATAACCGTCATAGGTCAACTTCAGTGTCAAATGGATGTCAAATTTGGAATCAAAGCCATCGATTCCAATACCATTTGATCAACACTTAAAGGATCATTAGATTAGTACACTACTCTATGGTGAAGGAGAAATGGCAAAGATCATATAGAAATACTTAATTTGGTTAAAAGTTTTCGAGTAATCTTCTGGATATCTGGAATCTGGACTGATAGACAGACAAATAATTACAGGGACAAAGTTGTATTGTAGACAAGTGCTGGTTTTTCTCGCACAAATAGTTGAAATATTTTTAAAATATGGAAATTAATCAGACATTTGGATCTAAAATGCATGGTAGTAGAAAAAACTGAGATAACTGGATAGTCGATTGCAAGGTAGGTATATGAATATGATATGAAGAAACTATTCTCAATAGACCTTGGTCGATTGTGCTTGCAAAGAATTGATTTCATAACTTTATTATTAGAGATTGAAAAATTATTTTCTATAGTTTCATAATATTATGTATTATTTAGTTACCTACCTATTCAAAAAAATTTGATTCGAATTGTATCAGAATCAAAATTACCACTACTGATATTTAATTCGAGCTTATCAGAATTTGAGTAATTTGATTTGATATTTCTCAAAAGAATTCAGAATCCTGTTCTCGTGATGTACTCGGGTCGTTTGCTAGTTTTTATTTTCTGGACAATTTTGGTCAATTGGTGTGAGGTTGAGGCAATTGGAAGTACGGATACTGCAGAAGCATCTACGCATCCATATATAGCAGGTAATGATTACCAATGCTAGATTGACATTTGTAATTAAGTATACTTAATTATGTCTAAACTAGATACTTGGCAATTTTAAAAAACATAATCACCTTTGGCCTATGTCATTTTTTGTTATCAGCACTTAATATTCAACTTTATTTGCACTTTGTCTGTCTCTATATCTATGTCTGTCTGTCTGTCTGTCAGTTCAGAAGATTACTTGAAAACTACAGATCCTTTTGATAAAAAGTTTCAGTTCCTCAGCTTTTGAGGTACAATTGAACCTATAACGATTCCACATGTAAATCAATAGGAAAAAAACGATTTTAGTGACCACAAGGGTAACAGATGACGGAGATTTCGAATTTGTTATCCGTTTGACCCGAATGTTGACCTTTGACCACAATTAATGGTATAATGTCTTCAATGCTTTGCTTACACAAATATAATAATTACTGTTAGTGAATATTTGATTAAATCCTAGTTAAAATTTTATTTAGGAATCCGGGAAGGGGACAAATTTTTATGTCATGCAGTCGCGTTCAATGCGACCCATCTGGTGAGCAGAGCTTCTTGTATCAAAGATGCAGATCAGGCTTCAGCAATCGCCAAATACAAAGTCCATCGACAGGTAAAAGTTCATATTTTAGTACCCTACCCTTACTTATTAAGTAATAATAAAATAATAAATTCACTTAATTACGATTAATTAAAATTTTAAATATGATTCTTGATAAATTATTAACATTCTATAATACTCGTAAGTAAATAGCAAACATTTAGATAAAATAGCACTTTATTAAAATTAAACAAATAATTTTAAAGAATATGTTCGGGTTCTAATCGGGTTTTCTGGCCTTTATATGAGGTTTAACATACAAAAGCCTAAAAGGATGACTAGTGTTGTTAAAACAGATGACCTGCAGGTAAACAGGTCACCTGTTTAAAAGTATCTGCAGATACCAGGTGACCTGGTTCAGGTCACCTGCAGGTATCGTATACAAAGCATAGGAAAATGATTAAAAACAAAAATATTGCTTAAAAAAGTTCAAAAACAACATAAAATATTTATTAAAAAGCTGAAAAAACATTGTTTAAGAATTATAATTTTCCAAATTTTCGAAAAAATTTCAAAATTTTTTGATAATTTCGAAAATTTTCGATAATTTAATTTGACTTATCTCACTTCCAATATCTCAAGAAATGAACCAAATTTCATTGTTTTTTTATTGTATTAATAAAGAAGGAAATATTCCAGAGAATTTCAGTTTGGTCCAGAAGTGGTCCAAAAGTGACATGTCAACAATTGACCTAAATGATCAATTTTGACTAGTAGCTTATTTTGAAGGTCTTTTGATTCTTTTTTGACATACCATTCTTTATCAAAATCTCTAACCACTACCCATGAACCAATAGTGTGATAAAAATGGTCGAAAATGTTCCAAATACGACAAAATATTGACTAATGGTTCATTTTGAAGGTCTTATGATTCTTGGGACATTTTGAACAATTTTTGTCAGATTGAAACTCTAAAGATAAGTTATACAGTATATAAAGCATAACATACTTAAATCACAACCACTCTTTCTATTTCATTTAAAATTGTAAAACTTATCAATTAAATCCTTGGTCTTCAATTTTGGGTGAAATGGGCAATGTTTTAAAACTTTTACTTGAAAAAAATGTTCCTCCACTTTATGGGAAGGAGATAGATGTTGAGTTAGGATGAATAACAGAAAGCTTCAATGATTGCCATAAAATTTGATGACCCACCAACTTTTTTTGATAGCCTTTAAAAGTTAAAATTACCTCTGGA
>JAQIXA010002218.1:0-19066 GCA_034699045.1 Nanhermannia cf. coronata Gr-Ori-00579 | reverse complement strand
GCTAAAATAAAATTTAATAATTTTAGTCAATTAGAGTTATAATTAACGATGCTTGATTTATTTACCTGAATCATTCAAATTAGCAGAATCTTCAAAAATCATTTTCAAACCTTTGGACCAATTTCCCAATTTCGTGTCCAAATAATTAATTTCTCTAAATTTTGAAATTTTTCAACAATGCTTTGACACTCAAAATGATCCCAATTTTGATGATTATAATTTTCCATCCTTAATTCAAAACAATTAGGATATTTCGGTATATTTTGATCAGAAAATTTCCAAGTCGTATAAAAGCCCAACAAAATCACTTTTAATGAAGACAAATTTTCAGACAATTGTAAAATATCCTGAATTCGACCTTTGATATCAACCTGATAACCAATTCTTGCCTTATTCCCATGAACTTTTAAATTGTTCAAAAATTGAATAACTGGTTCAGCACTTGTATCTTCTCTAAGAAACTCACATTCAAGATGAGAAATTTCAAAATTTTCAAGATTTTTCTGCTTATTGATGAATTCACTCAATTGGAAATTATTTTTTAGGTATGTACCATAATGTAATAAGGGTGATTTCAAGATTATGGATTCAAGTTGATCAAATTGGATTAATTCTTCTATCGAAAAGTGTCTTAAGATTGAATAGGTGGACATAAATATGAATTTTTGAATTATATCTGTATAACCCTCATTTAAAAAAATAGTTTTAACTGGAGGTAATTTAGAATCATCAATGATAATAGAAATACTTTTCATCGATCTTACAAATCTTGCTAAAGTATATAGAGAGTTCATTTGAAACTCATTCATTTTAAATTTGGGAGAACTTATATCACGTAAAAAACTTTGAGCACATTCAGATTTCGAAATTCCAAAAAGATCAATATTTATAGCAAATTTTTCCAAATTCTGACATTGACTGTAGGCCACGACTAAGCTAAGAATGTTGGATATATTCCAATGAATTACTTCTGTTTCGAATATTTTCAATTGTGAGAGAAATGCTGGTTTAACTTGAATTAATACTATCATTCGCATAAAGAAATCATGAAACACTTCATCATTTACACTAAACAGATTGTAGATTTTATCAGCTACTATCATATCATCTGAACTTTGAATGTATTTCAACTTTGTGATTTTTGGAAATTTTGCCAAAACGTCGATTATTTCCATCCAATTCAGAAGATTGTCTTTCAATTCCAATGTTTGTATATTTGTTGGGATCAATTTTTCAAGCCATTTATTCATCAAGTAATATTCTGCTCTTGAAATTTTAACAATTGGAAAGTTCAATTTATATGACCCGAAGATGTTCATTCCAAAAGTTCTTGACCTTGTAAAGTTGAGCTCAAAGCCATTAAAATGAGTACAAAGTTTGCCATCGAATTCTTCTTGGAAAACGTCTTGAGTAGCTTTGTACAGCCTTGGTGAAACTAATTTACATTTTTTGAGCTCCCCAACTTGGTTATCCCCATCTAATTTCTTCAATACGAGACCTATAACTTCAAGCTATTAAAATGAAAATTAATTCCTATTAATGAGGTTTGAAATTTGAAATTACCGGAAGTTTAGAGAATCCATGTTTCTCAACAATACGATTATCCATATTTTCTAAATATTATCAATCTTTTTATGATGGTCTTTGCAAAAGGAACTGATCAAAGTACCTACCTAATTAAGGAATTTTTGATCATGTTAAAATTTTGAAATTTGATTACCTATATCTATAGCATTTACATTACATAATATTACTCGTATATTATACTGAAGAAAGAAGAATTAATTATTTTGACCAAGGCCTATAGATAGACATACCTATATTATTCAAGAACTCATTATATCATAATACACTATATATGGATCATCTACGTATGGATCATAGAATTAAGTTTAAAAAAAAAATTTGAAAAATGAGCATTTTTAGGTTGAAATTATGCATTTTTTATGCAATAAATTCCTAATTATGCGTTAATCAAATCAAATCTACCATTTCTTATGTTGTTTGATAAGCACTTCACTTTATACAAATAAATTTTTATTAAAACATTTTGAAACTAGCCCAAGTATTTTTATATTCAATGATTTTGGTGTAATTGTCATTTTTAATTTTCAAATGTACCTACCTAATTGGTTTTTAACTTTTAAGGATTTGTATTTGTCAAATTTTGTAATTATCATGATCAATGATCATTAATCATGATTATGATTCAATAAAATTCTTCAAATTTTTGCTATTAAAGAATAATGCGTTTTTGCTCGAAAAATCCTCAAAAAATGCGAAGTTGTGCGTTTTCTTTCTAATTATGCGAAATTATTCGATTATGCATTTAGACATTACATAATTATTTGACCTCTATTTTTCATGAATCGTAAAGATCCAAAAGGTCAGCGGTCATATTTTAAGAGTTTGATTTAACCGTTTTTATTCAAAATATGCATTTTGTGATCCCTAAAAGAGTAAAATATCTGATAAAGATAATAATAATGAGTAATTAGAGTAATTATAATTGTAGTTTAGTTTAACATTGGCTTATGATGCATTAATTATATAAATATTCCAAATAATATTGAATAATATTCAAAAATATATACAAGTAGGTACAAAAATATGAGATCATTCAATCATCACTTCATCAGATCAGTCAGTCATCTGAATCAGTGTCAGATGTCTTCATTTGTAAGTTGCACGATATTCAGATTTTTTGAGCCGGTTTTTTCTAAAATTGTTTCGAACCCTTCACGAGAAACCTATAAAAAGATTTTGTTTTTTGAATTGAACATTTCTAGATATATAAGGTAAGTATATTTTAAAGACCTTTGAACAACTGATGTTTAGAAGCTTTAATTTCGGCATATTTTTAAAAGCATGATGAGCTGTGATATCACTTATCTCAAGCCTATCTTCACCACTTACTATGGCCAAACTTTCGAGGTCTGCAAAAAAAATAAAAGAATTTATACTATCTGTACAACCTAATTTAAGAGCTCGTAAGAATTCTTTAATTACTTTTGAGATGAGAAACGGGTAATCCGGTCCGATCATGAAATCCGGAAGGTTCTGAAGGATTTTCCTTTCGAGCTTCAATGGCTTCTGAAGTCAATCCAGTTAGACCTAAAATGGCAATTTAATAATTTTAGTCAATTAGAATTCGGAAGATAAAATTATCAAATAGATATAAAATCAGATTTACCTGAGTCTGTAATTGTAATTACCATATAACCACTATCAATATGAATTACTTTTAAATGAGGTAAACCTCCAATAATTATTTGAAAGTCTTGATCAGAGATTTCTGGAGCGCCACCATCATGATCCCATTGATCCAAGAAAATCAACTTTTCCAAATTTTGGAATTTTTCAATCATACTTGAAAATTCATAAGTATCCCAAGTGTCTTCTAAATCACAAATTTCAATCACCATCTCGTAACAATTTGGAAATCTGGGGAACTTTTGATCAGAAAATTTCCAATTACTGGCTTCATAACCCGATATTCTTAATTTCAATCTTGACAAATTTTCAGGTATTTGTGAAATACTGTCAAAATCTCCCGATAATTCAGTATGGAATCCAAATCTTGTCTTATTCCCATGAACCATTAGATTGCTCAAAAATTGATTTACATGTTCATTACTAAATTTTTGACTAGGTCCCATTTGTCCATCAAAATATGAAATTTCAAGATATTGAAGATTATTCTGTTTTTTGATGAATTCAGCAAGTTTACACTTATCTTGAAGGGCATGACGAAATGAAAATCTGGGTGATTTCAACACCAAAGATTCAATTTGGTCAAATTTGATCATTTTGTTCTCAGTAAAGTGCTCTAAAATTGAGTGACTGAAAAAATGTCAAAAAACAAGGTCATAAAAAATTAAAGATTTGACTCAAGAGGTCTTTTTGAATTCACCATTATTTTCCTAATTTTTAAACTAGGATTTACTAACTACTCTTTAGTTAATTGTTATTTGTGTTAATCCCATCTTAGGATATCAATGGAAAATTCAAGTAATCTTTTGATAAAAATTATAAAATCAAATCAAACCTCATTGCCATATGTAGCAAATCATCATCAGTAGTCTTTTTTGATTGAGGTATTTTTGAATCATCAATATTTAGTTCAAGATATTTCAACGAGCCTGCAAATTTTTCGAAATGAAATATTGAATCTAGTTTAATCTCAAATTTTGATGAGCCAAAAAATTTCGTAAGTTTAACATTCTTGAAATGTTCAGATTTATAAATTCCAAAAAGGTCAATTTTTAAAAGAAATTTCTCCAAATCTTGACATTGACTGTAAATAACTAGTTGACTCAGGATGTTGGAAATATTCCAATGAACAACTTCAACTTCAAATGTTTTCAATTGTGAGAGAAAATCAGGTTTAACTTGAAATAATTCAGCCAACTTTATGAAGAAATCTTCAGAATCAAAATCTTCACCATCTATTTTATAAATATTGTAGATTTTATCAGCTACTATCATATCATCTGAACTTTGAATGTATTTCAAATTGGCGATTTTTGGAAAAAATGCCAAAACATGGATTATTTCCTTCCAATTCAAAAGATTGTCTTTCAGTTCCAAATTTTGTATATTTGTTGGGATCAATTTTTCAAGCCATGATTTCATCAAATAGAATTCAGCCCTCGATATTTTAACAATTGGAAAGTTCAATTTGTATGACCCGAAGATATTCATTCCAAAAGTTCTTGACCTTGTAAAGTTGAGTTCAAACCCATTGAAATGAGTGCACAATTTTTCTTCAAATTCATCTTGAAAAAGATCTTGAGTAGCTTTGTAAAGCCTTGACGAAACAAATTTACACTTTTTGAGTTCTTCAACTTGATTATCTCCATCCAATTTCTTCAATACTAGTCCAATAACTTCAAGCTGGAAAATTAAAATTAGTCCTTATTAAAGCATTTCTGCCATTTATTAAAGCAGAAATTACCGGAAGTTTAGAGAATCCATGTTTCTCAACAATACGATTTTCCATATTTAAAACTTCATAAACTTTTTATTTAAAAATAACTTCGTTTTTTACCGGAACTTCTAAAAGAAATGATTTTAAAATCTCAGTAGGTACGAGATCGTATTTAAAATGGAATATCACAGGAGTACCCTATTTTTGATAATACTTTTGAAATTCAAATAGATCTATGGTATTTAAGTAATTAGCAAAATAAGCTTGGAAATTGAACTTGAAATCTCAAGTTTTCAAGATGCAATTTCAAAATTTTTGAAATTTTGTTTTATTTGGACATTTTGGAGTTTTTGCATTTTCTATTTGCAAATTCATAAAATGCTCTTTGAAACTTAAATATCATTTTATCATGCCATTCATGTACAACTACTTAAGGTACTTAATAAACTAATTAAAGACATAACTGTTCTTTGAAATAAAAAAACCTTTTCAAAATATCAGTTTACATTTTTTACTTACACGTACCTACTACCTACCTAAATATTATATGATTTACACTATGTAGGCAAAATGATATAGTAAGTGTATTATATAATTTACCATTAACAATGCAGTTGGCTAAAATAAAAAAAAAAGAGTTTTATCATGTGTTTAGTACTGAACTGAAATACTGAAATATAATAATAATGGTTCAAGACTTTTATTTCCCCCTTTTTATTGCATCGGGATTCCATGTTAATAGTAATGAGTAATGTAGGAGAAACCTTTTAAGTTCTATACCTAGTGTAATGACAATGATTTGCTAAATATTTCTGGTAAATTAAATACCCATATAGGTAGGGATTTGAGGTAGATTAGGTATAGTTTGGACAAGTTTTTGAAATTTGGGCAGCCAAGTTCACCTAAACCAGTGGGTTGTATTTACATCTGGGATTTTGAATACCATAATATCGTATGTATAGTCAAGATATTCTCGAGCAAAATTTTACTTTTTTACAACTGATTCGGTGAAAAAAAGTGTCCAAATTTTGAAAAAATGAGCAAACTATCTCTAATCTACCCCTGGTGTAGTTTTGAGGCTACATGTGCCAAATTACAGGGCAAGTATGTACAAAGGTACAAGTATATTAGTTAAAATAAAATAATCCAGATCCAGATATGTACCTATATAAATACTATAGTTGTATGCATAAGTTGTAGTTTGTATAGAGAAATGGTTTATTGTTCTTATTCACATATATCTGGCAAAAATGTACTTTTTTTTGATGAGTAATACACATACAGTACTTATAGTTCTTTAGTATGTAGTGGGTGCTGTTTTATTATATTTTGCTCTTATTTGATACAAAAATACTTGGCTTGATTGTTGTTCAACTTTTGGGGCATATAACTATGAGTTGAAAATATATGTTCATTTACCTTCTATGGCTAAAGCAAATCAGAATCAGATACCTAATCACATGGCCAAAATGTCAAATTTTAAAAAGTTTAAAATTTTTGATTGATAGGAGAGTTTCTCTAAAGTATTAAATAACTACAGAATATACACCCATGATGAATTGTATGATAATTGATTAATAAAAAGCTCAATAGATTCATAGGTGTTAGTTATTCAAATTAAGTCAACTTACATTTTTGACATGTTTTCTGCAATATTCGATCGAAAGAATCTAAATTAGTCTAATACCACTGTAATACCAGAGACCCAACTAACTGTTACAATTTTTCGACCAAATTCGTTTAATTTTATGAACTTTGACTTTATGAAATAAAAACTAAAAAAACTTGAGGTACCCTATCTATACTTCAAAGTTTGAAAAATGTTCTAAAGTATCTTGATTGCATTGCATCTTTAGGGATCGAAATCATATAATAGGTACCTAGATTTATTAGTCAATAAAGCATTTTCTGATATATTGTTCTTAGGTATTAGATAAGTAGGTATACATAGGCACTTTAAATTCAAAAGATTTATTTTTTGACATTTTTAGAACTAACGAGTTGATATAATCCTCCAGCATTCGACTAGTGTTCAAAGTGTCTAAAGTTCTGTTCTGTTCTGAAGTCTGAGTACTAGTATTATGCAATGGTTAGGGTACGATGGGTTTAATGTAAAGACCGTGTCTCATTTTTCGAGTTTTTTCGCCCTAGGCCTTTCTCAGTTCTCAGGTACTATCTACATCTACATAGGTATCTACCTACCACATAAACTACAGATATATATATACCACTGTATATTTGTACCTATGTATTTTCTATCTGTATACCTGTAATTTACTTTTTTACTTTTCGAAATCCATGACGTATTCTACACTGGTATTTGGATACTACCTAGTACTCGGTCTAATCCCTCTAATAATCCAAAATCCTCAGCTCCAATACCTCTTGTGTCTTGTATGTACTATGTAAGTATGTAATTTCATAAGTTTTCAAACCCACAAGGCCAGAGGAAATAAAATTCTATTTTTTGTCACGATTCAACTCTATTGTTGAAAAAGTTGCAGTTCGATCCTACTAGATATATCAGTCCCTTATATTATACTAGACTCTGTATATGCCAAATTGTATACATTTATACATATAAGGTATCAGAGTCTGAATATAATTTCAAGACTTCAAACTTCAAGTTCAATTTTGCATGGCAAATTGATAAAAGTAACTTAAAACTTTAAAACAGCTTTTTTTTTGTCGAAACTCGAAATTTCTTGTGTAATCTCTAAATATAATATACATATACTAGTTTTTCTACATATAAGTTTCAAGCTACTGGAATCAACGTGGATTTAATTAATTTTGTGTAATTGTATTTGTAAGTACAAGTGTTTAGTGTTTAGTGTTTAGATTAGATAAATTTATTATTGCGAAAAAGTGCACTTTTTGAATCTCAGGAAAATGAGGCTGTGTTGTTTTGGTCTTTCACTTCAAAATGCATCGATCTTTATAGCCATCATTGACATCGTAAGTCAAAAATTTTTTGAATATTTATCATAAGGACAGGACATTGCAAAATTTTGACAAATTGAAATTAATCTGCCTAATCAAATAATCTAAAAAGTCTGAATTTTCTAAATTTTGATGTCTAAATTTTCTGAATTTCTCGAGTATGAATCGAAATTTTGAAATAGAATTATGGCCTTTTTTATAGATAGAAAAAACTGTTTAAATCTTAGGTTTATGTGTCAACATTTGTAAATTCTTTCAAATTTTGAAATCGATCTTTTCTGTATCTGTATTATCCTTTTCAAAGTACGAATTTTAAGAAATTCTTGAAATTTTGAATTATGGTTAAATTTAATGAGAAAAACTCGTTGCAGATCTTTTATAGAATTTTTTTTACTTTTATGAGTAGACTTTATGTTTTTATGATTTTTTGTAGGTTGGTGGGCTATTTGGTGTGATTACGACAGTATTGTTCTCAGTCCTTGCAATTTGTTTTCCAGAAAAATTGGAAGAATGGATTGAAATGCATGTGAATTCGACAGAGACTGAGGAGTTGAAAAATGCGACGATGAAGGCCTACGAAGAGTTGAATACTTTTCTTGAACAACCATGTAAGTACATATTAAATATTAGGTCAAAGTCAAAAGGTTAAAAATATTTCTTAATATTTCTGGTGGTCCTCTGCCTTCTGGAAATATTAAAGTCAAAATGAATATTTTAAAAATAATCGAAAGATAGGTATATTTGATAGATATATCAAGTAAGGTAGGTATGTACGAGTACGAGTAAAATTAATAGCTGGAAAAAGTCTGATCTTTAGAAAAATTTTTTTGACCAAATATCAAATTCTACAATTTTGCGACTTTAAATTGAAATATTTTACTACATTTTCAATCGAAAGTAAAATATTTTAAGAAAAAATTACAATTTTTGAGATACGTATTAGAATCATAAATCATATGTAATGGAATAAATTTTAGAAATTTTTGCCAGGTTGATTATAATTTTAGAAATTTGAGAAAAATTACATCTAGATCAATACTGATCCTGAGATATCAGTAGTAAAGCTACTACTGCCTACTAAACAGAGACAGAAGCTTCAAAATCAAAATTTTTTTTCAGAAATTTTAGCAAAAAAGTTTGATTTACCTGCAGATTATACTTTATCGTAACTATCAGTATATTTTTTTTTATTACTAGGTACCCTACCTATATAGTTAGATCACATGCATATATCTATTTAAAATGACCTAACTTAGTCTAACCTGACCCCTAAAGACACTACTCGTACGGTACGAGTGACTCGTACCTGTCGAAAATCAAAGAAAATCTTCAAAATTTTGATCTTATAAACCTTATAATTAAATCATAAAAAAGTAAAGTAAACTAATAGCCATTTATCTGACAAATAAAATTTTGGACCAAAAATCAAAGTCTACAATTCTTTGACTTTGAATTGACAAGAATTTGCTTCATACCCTACCTATATCAAACGAATGAACCTAACCTAAAACATTTTATAGGTAGGTATGTAAAAAATGTCAATTTCTTAAAATTATGCAAAAAAGTGAGATTAATTACAATTTAAAAACTGAATTTGATATGCCTAATGGCTGGTACTGGTACATAGATCGATTTTGATTGCTTTAAAAAGCTCGAGTTTGCACTTTTTAGTTTGACATTTTGAGCAAAATAGAATTTCTCTATTTTATTGTCCGAACAAGAGAATGTATTCTGTAAATCATTTGTGATTTACAACTTTTGATGATATTGACTTAAACTTTTAGTTGGACTTCAGTTGGGTGTCTTAATATTTCTGGTGGTCCTCTGCCTTCTAGAACTTGGCTTGGCCATGCTACTTCTAAGAGGGGCAAAATCCGTAAGTTCAATGAGCTTTGAACAATTTATTTATTTTTATTTCATTCCGGATCAGACTGTGATAATTGAATGAGTCAACTATTTCACATACCTATTTGTTCTGTAGAGACTTATTGGACAGTGTAACCTCTGGATCAAGATCAAGGGTACTTTATTATTGGTGGTCGTACTATTTTGTGTGGGTGCTATCATCATCAGTGAAGATCGACTACCTCTGGCGATATCCTCGGTCATCGCCATTTTTTACCAAATTTACTGCATACTTGTGGTCAGGTCTTTTGCTGATGAAATCAAGTTTGGATCATACCGAAGGGGTAATAATACTTATTATCATATCATTAAATATATAGAAAAAATGCTTTATATCAGTACAGATCAAAATCGATTGAAAATTGCGTTTAAAATCATATCGAAAGCCTAAACTACAGATAGAATGTCGAGATTTAAAAATTTAGTGAATTATTTATAAGGAATATATTAGCAACTTGATTAAATCCTATTGATATTACCCAGGTCAAAAAATCTATGAAATCTGAGATTTCATAGAATCAAAAAAGCAAAAAATGAAATGTAAGATTATCAAAGCATTTGCTAAAATAAAGACCAAAAAAATCATTTTCAATTTTTAAAAGTTGTTTCTTGAGGAAGAGTAGAGATCAGATCAGACAGTACCCTA
Organism: Nanhermannia cf. coronata Gr-Ori-00579; assembly: GCA_034699045.1. NCBI lineage: Eukaryota > Metazoa > Arthropoda > Arachnida > Sarcoptiformes > Nanhermanniidae > Nanhermannia > Nanhermannia cf. coronata Gr-Ori-00579. The sequence goes on along the minus strand of JAQIXA010002218.1, from coordinate 8,642 downwards.
CCCTACTTTATTTAAAATGTAAAATGTAAATTCAATTTCTACTTTTCTATGAAAAATAGACAGACAAAATTTCAAAATTTCATAAGATTTATAGTAAAATGTTGAAAATTTGGCCAATTTCGTACCCTGATTTTTGAAAATTTTGAATTGAAATTTGAACTCTGATTGTCTATAAAAGTATGTAATATCAAAATTGTCAAAAGTGACTTTATAAAACAAATTATGCATAAGTATATCTAGTAATTTGTCGTTTAGCTAATCTAATACCATTAAGTCTAACTGTTTAAATAGTACCTAATTAAAACTAAATAGATTTTTAATTGTCTTTTCAGCTAATTGTGGTGATCCACCTGAAAACGAGGAGGAAATGAACAAACTCTAATAAACTCGAAGCAGCAAATAACAACCAACCAAAGCCAAATTTGTGAAATGAAACTGTCAGTTGTCAATAACCTATAAATCTCATACTGCTACAAGTATCTACTAACTGATACTATAACTATTTTAAGGTTTGTATACCGATACCGACTGGTCCAAAAACCGACCAGTCCAATACCGTCTCATCCAATACGGACTGTTCCAAATTATAAAATACTTTTAGAATGAATCCAAAATGTAAATTATTGTTCAATTTAACACTTTTCTTAACATTTTGTGGCTTTTGACATAAAAAAAAGAATCAAATGAACTCACAAAATCTTCTAATATTGATATTTTAAGGCTTCTAGAATTTAGAATCTAGATTCTAGAGTACTTTTTTCTATTTTAAAAGTTGTAAAATATATGAAAACTGTGAAATAGAATCCATTATAACAGTATTTTGGATCATTTTAATTTGTAATTTGGACCAATCTGTAATTATTTTTTTGAGCCAGACAGTATTGGACCAGTCGGTACGATACCATTATAAGTATTCATACAGAAAAAACAGTTCATAAACTAAATAAACGAATTTAAATGAAACAATCTTGCCTATCTAATCCTAATCATTCTCATAAAAAATATGAAATTACTGAAACAGAACATTTTGTAAACTGTTTACCTATCAAAAATGACAATCAATTTTTTTTTGTAAAAAATGACAATCATCTTATGTAATGTACTTGAAAAAGTTTGAAAATGTGAAATTATGTATTTGTATTTATGAATGTATAATATATTTTTGAGGATTTTGTAAAAATGTATTGTAGATAATTGTACTATATTTAAATAGTAGGTAGTTAATGTGATTGCCCAATCGAAACCATTTAAAAAATATTGTATTTCTCTCATGAAAAGTATCTCACAATGTAAGTACCTACAAGAGGATAAGAGTACTAGGTATAAGTACTAGGTATGCTTAAGTGTATTTAATAGCTATTTTTTATACTTATTTATATATGTGCATGTCATTTTTTTCTAATTTAAGTTAATTACTTTATACTTAAAAGATAATTATAAATACTTTAGGAAAAGTCTCACATTTCCAGTAATTGTATCGGTAATGTAATAACTGTTTAGTTTTATTTTACTAATATTACGATTATAGGTATCCGGTCATTTGGTCGAAATTAAGTCATCAAAATACTTCAAAATTAAAAAAAATATCTAGGTTGAAAAACATTTTTGAAACTATTTTTTATAGGTATCTTATTTCATATTCATCATTCATCATATCTACATATTTTAGACCTCTAGTTCGAGTCAAAATGTAAAAAAAAGGATCGAAATTTCAAAATTTCGAAGTTTTTTGATGAAATTTTGACAATTTTTTCGAATTTTATGCTGAAATTTTTGAAAATGAATTTTTTTCATCATATTTTGATCATATCTGTATGTATAAAAGTTTCAGACCTCTAGTTTGAGTCAAAATGCAAAAGAGGATCAAAATTTCGAAAGTTTTTTGATAAAATTTTGATAATTTTTCAGATTTTTTGATGAGAATTTGACAATTTTTTCAAATTTTATGCTGAAATTTTGCCAATTTTTCTATTTTTTTCATGATATTTTGATCATATCTGTATGTGTAAAAGTTTCAGACCTCTAGTTTGAGTCAAAATGCAAAAGAGGATCAAAATTTCGAAATTTTTTGATGGAATTTGATAATTTTATGCTGAAATTTTGCCAATTTTTCGATTTTTATGCTGAACTTTTGCCAATTTTTCAATTTTTATGATCATATTTTGATAGTTTTTCAGATTTTTTGATGAAAATTTGCCAGTTTTTCATATAAAATAATAAGAAATCTTAAAACTGATTTCAAATGACCTTGTTCAAGTCTTCTAAACAATTCTTGAAAGATATTTTAAAGTAATTTGAAATACCTATAATTATAAGATTGGTTTTGATTTTGATATCGAGCAAATGACCGTGAATCAGGGATATATACAGGAAAAGCTAAGTATCTATTTTACTATAACTAATTTTATTTATTATTATCCTTATACATACTAGAGAACTATATTTTAAGAAAATATAAAATATGCAAATGAATGGTACTTAATGGGTTTTGGTGTGTGCTAATGAATAATGTATAGGTATTGTTATTTAAAGGTGTGAAACTTACAATCAAGGAAGGGTATAGATGAAGTATGGTATGATAATCATTACAATAAGTATAAAAATAATTTAAATAATTTAATTTTTAAGTTAATTGTGGTTTTATTTATAGTTCATAATACATAATACATATTAATTGTAATGTAGGTTTAATAAGTAATTTGGCATTTATATAAGTTTAATTCTCTCTCTTTATTTATATGTATTAAGGTATACTTGAGTTTAAAATAAAAAATGGATATAAAAATGTTTCTGTAATTATTATAAGTTAGGTAATAATATAGGTTTTTTAAGGTAAATCTCGAGAATCCGTATTTCTTTTGCAGCTCCCAGATCGACCTTGCTTTTTCGGCGAGCCCATTGGTAGAGCAGGGCCTAGAAAAACAATAAAATAATTACCAAGGCATAACTCTTGGAAATAATTTGCCCATTTTTGTCATCTTTTTCAAGTTATTGTGAAAGTTTTACTGTGCTTTTCGAGCATTGATTTGTACATTCAAACACTATTCAAAAAGCCCGATCTTTTTCAACTAATAAGCTTCTAGTTATACCTATACGTTAGGTCATATATTTTTAATCCAGGAATCTAGGAAAATTCTCGCCAAAAATTTTGCTAATAGTTTCTCATTAGAATTTTTTTATGTGTTTATATATGTACATTTACCAATTGAAATGAGGTTTTCAATACCTTTAGAGAGATAATTTTGAATTCAAAAATTAGGTCTAGTAGATAATCTGTACTCAGAGGTGCGAGTTTCTATTATTTTAGAAAAATGTCATAAAAACCTGGTTTCTATTTTTTAGGTTCTTTCAGAATTCAGACCTCTAGGTCAACGAGAGGTGGTATTAAATATCTCAATATTTGGTAAAATCTTCAAATCTCAATCTTGAATCTAACAGTTATCAGTTATGTTATAAGTATAAGACCTGACTATGAGAAAAAATTTATAATTTTTCTAATTGGTTTAGTTCAATTTAAATCTGCAACTCTAATCAACTAACTAACGATAGTGTTCATATCTTTACATTTTGTGTTTCTTGTATATTATGGTACTGTGATTCTAAAGTAAAAAAATGTCAAATTAATTTTTACGGATGCTTTAAGTATGTGATTACGCTTGTGTAATTAATTTGAGTACTAAAATCTTTAACTAGGTAATACTAATTTGCTACTCGAATTGCGATTGTGGAAATTGTTTTGAAAAAACTCGCACCTGCATTCTCAAAAATCTTGAAAAATCGGACAAGTCCTAATATTTGAGCTCGGACTTTGAAAATCGCGTAGGAAATATAAGTAGGTAAATTAGTACTAATTCGAATTTAATTTCATTTTAAAGATATTTTGTAAAAGTACCTTTGTGTGTACAAGTACCTTTGTTTCGAATAGTTTGTCGCCTTCTTGCTTGTACCATTCCGAATACAACGGCTGTAATAAATAATGAATAAATGGGTTAGATTTAGATTCAGATTTAGCAATTATACTATTAGTTATAGGTATTTTTGAGAAAATGTTTAAAATTTTTAAGTATAGCTTGCCTGCAAGACTCTGCCTATTCTGAAGGGTTCCAGGCTCGTATCTTCGAGTCCCATATGTAATCCTGCCCTTGACAAAATATGTCTCCATTTCCCCCTTACCTTTCACTTGGACCAGACCTCTTTTCTCCAGTAAAAATCCGTTTTTATCCAAAATCTGGAACAATACAAACAAGTATCATATACATATGCTTACAGAAGGATATTTAGACTTTTAAAATGTCGAAAATCAAGCGAAACGAGCCTTGGGAAATCATTTAGGGAGAAATATCTCTATAAAGTACCACGTGGATTGGAAAAATTATATAGATTTTATAAATAAAGTTCAGACAAAAAAATTCAAAAAGTGATTATTTAATGATTTATTAAGTAGGATATCTAACTATTTTAAGAAAAATTTGAGAAATAAAGTAGTATAATCACTAGAATTAGGTCACGAGTGTTTATTTAAAAAGGTCAAAAGGCTTTCAAAATGACCTTAAAGAGGATAAGTACAGGTCATTTTCAAGACTAACTATCGGTATATTGGTATGAGTACTATCTGTATTTTCTTAATTTTTAATTTTTTTTGGCTAACTCGAATTACATAGATTTCTGAACAACAGTAAAATAATTCTTTTTGAAATATTTGAATTTGAATGCAATTTAGACTAGATAAGAGGATACTTTATAGAGAAATTTTGCAATTTTGGTCGTTAGAAAAAGGGAAAATTTACTTCAGCTGCTGCCTGTGTGACTTGTATATAGTCTGGAAGCCCAGTCGAGTCCATGCGAGACGCCTGAAATATCGAGAAAGTAATCGAAATGTCAGAAAATGTGAATTTTGCTATTTTTTCTATATTGACCTCATTCACGACATCACCCCATACATCGAAACTTGGCTTTGAATTTCTATTTTAAAATACATAGATATTTTTTGTAGATTATAAAAATTGAAATTTTATTAAAGTTTATTTACCCAATCACACCAGCTACTACCGGTCCAAAGCTAAGTCCTAAAATATAAAATTTACATTATAATTACCTAAAGCTTAGACACCAGGTCAGGTGCCGGGTACCCTATTCTGATAGTAAATATCAATAGTATACCTAGTTTAAAACATAAATCTTACAAGTTAGGTAGTGACGAGAATAAATGCTCAAAATCCTTATAATTCGGTAAAAAATCTAACCAAACCATTAAAGTTATGCACCCGGGTAGAATACCAAATCATTTAAATTTCTCTTACAAACTTACAAACTTGTTTTCTCAAATACCTGACTCAAGATTTCAAGCATTTTAGCAAACACAAAATATCAACTTTTTAAAATGATCATCAGAACATAACTGCAAAATTTTGAGTTTGAGTAGTTAAATGACTTTAACTACTGATCTACTACATACATATTGAAGATAGGTACATATTTTAGAAAAAATTCATCAGTCTAGCATTCAAAATCTTAGAATCAAGACCAAGGACTTGCTTTTTAAAAAAATTTGATCCTTCTTGATATATAGCAAATTACAAAGTATACAACTACCTATCTATTATACAAGCTAGAGATTGTAGATTAACTCTTTCTTAAAACCGCTTTTTTGTCAAAATTTTGAGTTTTTGTGTCATTTCTGATTGACGTAGAGTTCTGGAATTTTACAACTTAAATGTCATTTGCCAATTTAAGTTTTTAGAATATTGTTGTAATATTTATCTAAAATTAAAAATTTGACAAAATTTGAAAGGGTTATATCTCTAATGACTTTCGAATAAATTTTTTAATTACTTAAATTTTTTAAATTAGCCTGACCTACCATTAAGTTATTAGGTAACATTGGGGACTTATGTACCTATTAACCATTAGAATAAGTATACCTATTGTGTATCTATTATGCCTTTGGTAATGGTGACCAGCAGATCACTATTACCATATGAGAAATGCAATACCCGAATCACAAAACTATTCAAAAGGTTTACTACTCTCGGTATTACTTACAAATCATTTCATTTGGGTGTACAAAAATTTTATTTCCCGACTACTAATACTATATTACCTACACTATCGTACTATCTTGTACTATTACTAGTAGTATTAGTAGTAACTTGTGAAATATAAGTATAACATTTCTAGATGATGTCGACAGGAAACAAATGATGGGCATAAAGACCGGAGGTTGTAGCAGTCTTGCAGATTTTTCATCCAATTTTTTTTACAACCTTTGTCTATCGAGAGACTCGAGAAAATAAAATGTCCTGTGCATTCTACCTAGTATAATTTGAGGATTTTTTTGAGTATTTTTTTCTATTTTTGTAATACCCGAATCAAGATGCAATCTCATAACATAACTATCAAGTATTTGAGTTTTTGAAATGGAAAAAATGGTTAGGGATTTACAACTTTTGTAAGAAATAGAAATGGATAGGATTATGAATTGAATCGGATAAAATAATTGGCACTTTTGTTCACTTTATTCAAGTTTATTTGGATCATATAAAAGCATATCCAATTTTCTTATATATTTAAGACTCAAGGACAAGTCCTTGAAAGGTCATTCGACTTCGACCTCAAAATACTTTTGGGTAAAATTGGTCCATAAAGTTTGGAAATTACGATCTTGAGCCAAAGGTAAATCTGACTTGTAATGGGGATTCTTATAAATAAAGTACAAAATCATCTTCAAAAGCTCGCTTTTATCAAATTCTAAAAAATACCTTAAGTAATCTACAAAATAAAAAAATCGAATTTTTCCAGCTAAATTCCTAAAAAGGCAAATTAATTTTCAAAATTTTAAATTTTTGTCAATTTTTCTAGGATATTAAAGGTAGCTAAAGAGTAAGAAACAACAAATTCTAACATTTCTAAGTTTTTGAGATACATTTCAAATCTCAAAATTTCAAAATCTAATCTCAAAACGCATACCCAATGGTCAGTATTCAGTATATCAGTATTATGGTATTTGAAAATTTTGGACTTTTTTTGTTGTAATACAGCAGAGTAAGCCTAGTTTTATAAAAAATTTGAACTTTTTATTTTTACAATCTTATAGATAGGGCTGGGTATTTTTAGAAAATTCAGATTTTTCTGAAGAATTTGACAAATCAAATTTTTACCAAAATCACAAAAGACTACCAAGATAAGGAATTCTGTGGATGTACTTTTTAAATTGACATTTCACAATTAAATCAACCTCTAATACTCGTATGGCTGTATTTACCAAAAATTTCATTTTAGAAATGATCTTGGTCTGTGGTCATTTTCATTCAAAATCAATTTTTTTTGGAAATTTTGAGATTTGAAAGGCGAGCTATTTGTGTAGTAAATATATGTAATAAAAGTTAGGTGGATGGGTGGATAAGAAACTTTATCATATTTTGAAATGCTATTAATAATTTTTTTTACCTTTAGATACATAGGTACTTAAGCACCCAGTTTAATATACATTGCTAAAGTTTCATATTTTCTCAGAAAATAAAACTTTCCCTCATATTTCATCCATACTAACTATAGTACGAGTACCTACTACTCGTAGTGACTAGTACAGTATACCTAGTAATAGCATCATAGTATTTGAGACAAGTTGAAGCTTAGCTTTATTAAATAGAATGGATTTCCTATAAATAACTCTACAAACTAGGATAGAAATATACAAGTATCAAAATAAAGTATGATTTGATTAATATTTACAAAGTATCTTTGGGGGGGGATCTTTCAGCAAGTAATTGTACAAAGGATATTTTGCTTTCACTCATCATATTATGCAAAATATATTCAAGATTTTGAATACTTTCCAAAAAGTATTGATGAATTCATTATTATTATTAGCTCGTGTTCTCTTGCGATCGAAGCGAGCATTTAATATTCAAATTTGCTTTTTTGTCTGTTTGTTTGTCCAGAAGATGGTTGATCGACACCATCTTCTTTTATGCCCCTAAGCATATAATCCATAAGGGACAAAACCCCTAAAAAAGACAGGAGTCCTAAAAGACAAAACCCCTTAGAGACTAAATAAAAGGGGACAAAACCCCTTAGGATAAATTCCAAAATTTGCCCTTATTTTTCACCCAGAAAATTACTCAAAAATTACAATTTTAACTAAAACTTGGCCAAAATGGCCTTATAGGGTCTATTTGTTCCATTTCGACAAAAAATTCAGACCCTTTTGGCACTATGGACCTCAAATTCACAAATAGATATTTGCAAAAAATTGAAGCCAAAATCTCAGTTTTCAGAATTTGAAATTGAGCTTCCAAAAACAAAATTTGAATATCTTGATGAGATATATGTTAATGAAATCTAAAGGAAATTTAACACAAAATTCTCACAATTTAAAATTCAATTGACTGATAATTTTGTGGAATTTCAAACTGGTATTTTCTGATATATTATTCAAAGGATATCTTCGGTTTCAAATGGGCTTTTGGACCTTTATATGATGTTTTACATGGTACAGGCACAGAATTCGAAGATATTTTTTAAAAAATGCAGATGTGGGCTATAGTGATGTTTATGACTATGAAATAGTACCTTACTACTTCTACTTTGTAAGTATAGTAAGATAGGATATTTTGTTTGTGATTTATTAAATTTTAAAGTTT